>VMDO01007700.1:0-78739 GCA_007922755.1 Pedetes capensis | reverse complement strand
TACACAAAAGAAATGAAAACATGCAATTGCGGAGCTGTACACAAAGATGAGGGCTGGGATTTAGCTCGGTTGGTAGAGTGCTGCACTGTAGTCTCTGAGGTCCCGAGTTCAATTCCCAGCACCGCAAAAATGGGAGAAGGACCTGGCAATCCACTCCCAAGGCAATCCCGAAACAGTCAGCCATTGGAAACCCTATGATGGTCACTATGAGTCAGATACCTCGACTCGACAGCGCCTAACAACAGCAACAACACAAAGATGAAGGAAAATTTCCCCTCCACCTGTTACCCGGGCTCTGGGACGAGTTGGGGTGAAAAGCAGAGAGCAGAGGCTTAATAAATGGGCACATCGGCAAAATAAGGGAGTCTTGTGACCTCAAGTCTCAGGCCAGATAGGAAGACAGGAAAATTAAGGGGACATGGGAAGGGAAAATAGTCCTCACCCTGGGATCTGTTCTGAGTCTCATTGGCTGCGAATCAAGAATTTCAACATAACTAAAAAGAAAACTGCTGTGAGGACTGCCTACACAGAAATACTATTTGGGGGAATTAGTTCAAACAAAAATGTTAAAATAGCAATGAGCCATGCTTAAAGTCAAAACATATGCAACCTTACTTTCTCATCTGTAATCCAATACGTCCCTGAGAATGGAATAAGCAAGATTAAGGACCTGGTTTGCAATCAAGACATGTAACTTCCTTATAAGAATTCATGTGACCATTTTGACATATGCATCCTAACAACACCCCTGTCTTATCTTTAAACCTAAATGATGCACTTGTGGGCCAGGTTGTGATCTTTCTCTACTAATGAGAGAAGTTCCTTATGTAAAACTATACTAAACATTTCTATCTTCTTAACATTCCTCTCTAGTCTGTAAACCTAATTCTCATTTACAAAAGAGGAAGTTCTTTAAGATAAAAAGGGTTGGTAGACCAGCACATTGGTTTTCTGTTTGTTTGTTTGTTTATTTGTTTTTGTGGGTTTTTTTTTTTTTTTTGGACCTTATACTTTGCTTAAACTTTAAACTGGGTTGTAAATTAAATCCTTTGAGCAATGTAACTTCAAAAGTCACAAAATCATATATAGAGCTATTGTTAAGCTACTCAAAAGCAATTTTCTTGGACATGTACTATTCTTTAAAGCATCTCTTTTCTCTCTGGATACCCACGCTTAAAAGCGTGTACTGTCTCTCATCTCTACTTGATAAACTGACTAACTCTGTTTCACTCTGACTCATCCTGAAGTTCTTTTCTGTGATGGAGCTAGGACCCAGCTTCACCCTAGTGGAGGTCCCTAAAACGGGGAACTCCTCAGGCTACAGGGAGCAGGGCTGGCTGTGTTTCACTATCCCTCACAAATCTGTCTTCAGGGAACTGACATGGACTTTAGGTTTAAGTCGTGGAAAACTTGGGCAGAGAGGCCAGAGATAAGAGGTAGGCAAAATTAAGCCATCCTGGTATGATTCTTTGACCATTACCTCGGTTCTAGTTCTGCAGAGTGATCCTAGGAAGTTGTTGCTGTCACCATGGGAGGAACAGAGTCAGTCCTTTGTTAAAAAGAGGTATTTATTATCAGTGTTCCCTGAATCCAGGGTGGCTACAGGTTTAGGGACTGGAGACCTTGGATGCCTCTTAGGGGTCTGGGACAAGACACTTGTGGATCTGTTACCAGGGAGATAGGTGATCATGGGTCTGGCTGCAGAGGCCTCTTTACTGCCCGTCTTCCTGCCTAGTACACTCTGTCAGCACTAGGTATCAAATGCAGGGCCTCATACACTCTAGGTAAGAGCTCTATGACCGACCTACATCCCAACCCCTGTAAACTTCTACTTATATGAAATCTTAGAAAATGCAAACTTTAAATGACAGAAAGACCAGTGGTTGCCTGGCTATGAAAGACAGAGAAGGATGGCAACAGGGTGTGAGGACACTTTGGGAGATGATGGATACGTTCATTACTGTGATTGTAGTGGCTACATCAAAACTTATTAAGTTGTAGACTTTAATGATGTCCAGCTTTTTATATGTCGATTATACCTCAGTAAAAGTATTTATCACACACATCCACACACACTGCAATAGACTGAATACTTACAGGTCCCCCAGAATTCACATGTTGAAATCCTAATACCCAAGGTGATGGTATTGGGAGATGAGCCCCCTACCCCACTTTTTTTTTTTTTTCTCTTTTGAGACAGGGTCTTGCTATGTAGCTCTGGCCTGGAACTTGGCACGTAGACCAGGCTAGCCTTGAACTCATGGCAATCCTCCTGCCTCAGCCTCCCAAGTGCTGGGATTATAGGTGTGTGCCACCATGCCTGGCAGAGATTAGGCTTTTAAAAGGTGATTAGGTCATAAGGATGGAACCTGCATGAGTAGGATTTGTGGTGCTCTAGTTTAGATCTGGAATGTCCCCCAAGGGCCCCTGTGTTAAAGGCTTGGGCCTCAGGGTGGCACTGTTGGGAGGCAGTGGAAACTTCAAGGGGTGAGTCCCCATGGAAGGCCTTCAGCTCATTGGAGGCATGCTTTTAAGGGTACCTTGCCACCCAGGCCTCTTCCTCCCCCCTCCCTTCCCTGCTCTCTTTCTCTCCCTCCTTCTCTCTCTCGCTTCCCAGCCATGAGGTGGGCCATTCTGCATTGCCACACACTCCCGCCATGATGTACCACCACAAGCCCAAAGCAACGGAACCAACCAATCATGGACCAAGACCCCCAAACCTGTGATCCAAAGTGAACAGTTTATACACTGATTACCTTTGGTATTTGTTATAATAACAGAAAGCTGACTAATACAATAGCCTTAAAAAGAGGCTCAAAAGAGACCCCGTGCTCTGCCTGCCATGGCAGGACATGGCAGGAAGGCACCCTCTACAAGCCAGAAAGCAGCCCTCACTGCACAATGAACCGCTGGCACATTGATCTTGGACTTCGCTGCCTCCAGAACAGTGAGAGATAAATTTCTGTTGTTTATAAGCCACCCAGTCTGTGGAATTCTGTTGCAGCAACCCAAATGGACTAAGATATGCACATACAGTCAATAACTCCAAAATCCCCTCCAGAAGTTACCACCAATATCAGTTTTCAATCATCTTTCTAGTCATTTACACAAAAAGGATTATAATATACACAATACTGTCCAAATTTCTTTTTCTTTATAGCTATATTTGGGGGTTGAACCCAGGGTCTAGCACATACATTGTAAGTACTCTACCACTGAGGTGCACCCCAGCCCACCTTTTTTCTTTTCTTTCTTTCTTTTCTTTTTTCTTTTCTTGTTTTTGTTTTTGTTTTTGTTTATTTGTTTGTTTTTTGTATTTTTTTGAGACAGGGTCTTACAATCCTTCTGCCTCCATATCCCAGTTTACCAGAATTATAGGCCTGTACCATAACACCGGACTAGAGCCTGCTTTTTTTTTTTTTTTTTTTCAGTACTGGGACTTGAACCCGGGGCTTTGTGCTTGCATGCTTTGCAAGTGCTGTACCACTGAGCTGCACCCCCAGTCCCCCCCTTTTTTTTTAACTTTTTGAGACAAGGACTCACTAAATTACACAGACTGCCTCTAGTCTCCAACTTGCAATCCTCCGGCCTCTGCCTACCAAGTTGCTGGGATTAAAGGCGTGCACCACCATGCCCGTCCCAAGACTGTTTTTTGAAGTTGGACATGTTTTCATGTGTATACATACAGATCTGCCTCATTGGCTGCCCAGTAATTCCAGCATGTGAATGCCTTGCTCTTTTTAATTAGTCCTCTATTTGTGGCTTTTAGGGGTTGGCTTCCGGCTTGTGTTACAGAATTTTCATAACCACTACAGTTCATTCCAACCTGACTACGAAGTTTTGGTGCTTTTGAAAACAGCCAGCTTCTGGGCTTTCTCCCACTCCTTCCTCAGTCAGACCCTTTGCAGACAGCAACCAAACTGCCCAGACCTATTTGCTCCACCTGGTGGTCAAGGCTAGGTACTACCTAGGTTCAGTATTTTCCTATAGGAGGCAAGTGTCACTGTGTTTCCAGTAGGACTTCTCCAACCTACCTTGGCCCTGGCCACCACAGTGATCTTTTGAAATGGAAATCTGATCCTCTTACCCTCTTGATGAAAACTCATCACTTACAACAAACACAGGCCCCTTCTCAGAGCATACAAAGTAGTAATACTCCCATCCTTGCCTTCCTCTCCAACCTTAATTTTGTTAACCTTCTTCCTAGCACCTTGTACTCCAGGAATACAAATCAATTATAGTTCTCTAAACACACAGTGCAGTTTCATACATCCCTATCTTTAAACCTATTGCTGTCCCCAGAGTGGACAGACACACTGTCCCCAGTGTGTCTACCCACATCTAACCCATGTTTGCTAACTCCTATTCAGCCTTCAAAACCCTACTTAAGAGTCCTCTCCTCGATCTTGTTTTTCTTCATGTGGAGTTGCTCTTTCTTCCTACCATGTGTGGCCTATACATCAAGTACCACTCATAAGACATTTGATTGTAATGATCTGTTTATGTGGTTATCTCCTACACTAAACTGGCCCTCTCACTAAACTTGAGTCAAGCGCTATCCATGGTGCCAAAAAAGTTGGGGACCACTGGTCATAAAGATATGCATATCAAAATACACAAGCAAGCTGAATGCTGCTGGGCTTCCTGCTACGGGAGAGGATTTCCTCGCTGGGTAAGCCAGTGTGGATGGGATGTCCATCCCTTGGAACACAAAGCACCGGCTGCAGTGAAGCAGCCACATCGGCACACCATCTGTCAGAGCAGCAGTTGTCATCTACTAGTGCACCTGTTTTGGCAAGCTTGGATGGTTACAAGAGATGCCAGAATCCCAGGTTCCCTGTGGAGGTTTTCCTGAGGGCCTTTGATGACAGTGTTTTTCATGTACCATTCAATCAGACCCATCCACACTAATCTCCTTCTCATCATAAAACATGGGAGGGCCCAGTGCAGTGGCACACGCCTATAATCCCAGCGGCTCAGGAGGCGGAGACAGGAGGATTGCAAGTTCAAGACCAGAGGCAGTCTGCGTAATTTAGCGAGACCCTGTCTCAAAAAGTAAAAAAAAAAAAAAAAGGGCTGGGGGCGCAGCTCAGTTGTCCAGCACTTGCAAAGCATGCAGGTGTGAAGCCCTGGGTTCAACCCCCAGTATTGAAAAACAAACAAACAAACATGAGAGGCAGAAAGCTGCACCTCCGAGGACCTCTTAGGACAGGACTCAAAAGGAACAATGCCGAACTGATGTTCATAAACATGCTCTCTCCCCAGGGATGAGGCCCCCAGCTCAACCCCCATCACCTGCAGTGTGACTCACTGGCATAGCCTCCCCTCTGGCCTCCCTGCCTCCTCCTCACCCCACTATAGTCCCATCCTCCCAGCAGCCAGAGGGAGTCCTTGGAAACACTGTCACACCCTGCCACTTCCCTCCCACCGCTCCCATCTGCCCCTACAGCACTGTGTGATCTGGCCCTGGGGCTGCCCCACCTCGCCCCCCACACCTCCTCTTCCTTCTGCACTCATTGCCGTCCCGCACACCAGCGGGCACATCAGTGTGCTCCCACTCAGGCCGCTGGCACTTGCTCTGCCAGCCACCTAGAACATTCTCTCCCCAGACACCTGCAGGCTCACATACTCACTTTGTTGAGGTTCCTGCTCCCACCTGACTTAAGCATTGAGTCCTTGTGTAGTGTAGATGGTTCCTCTGTACTGGACACAGGCTGGACATGATGAGTGCCATGGTGATACAGAGCACCTGGAAAGACCTCGAGGGACCTTGGCCCCACAGCCATGAAAGCAGAAGATGCAGAACTATACCTCACGGTGAAGCCTGTAGTGGAAAAGAATGTGGCAATCCACTCCCGAGGTAATCCCAAAACAATCAGCCATTGCAAACCCTATGAGGGTCACTACGAGTGGACAAGACTTGACAGCACCTAATAACAACAAGCCTATAGGAATGGCAATAGAGCTATCAATGTTCCCTCTTGGAGGAAGGGGATGAATCAGGGTCGCAAGACCCTTGTGGGATTTCCACAAGACCCTTCTCTGAGGTTCCAATCACTAGCGCCTCCTGCCCCAGTTGCTCGTGATGCTAAACTATATAAGAGATGACGGCTTGGCTGAGGGCAGTACTTGACAATGAGGCTGCCAGGGAATCACGTTGGCTCCTGTAAGTGACCCCAGTGCTGGGAAGGATTTGTTGGTAGTGCAGATTTGGGACATCTTAATAGGAACTTCTTTAAGGGATTCCTCCTCTTGGTGGAGTGGTAGATAAAGCCTTCCCACAACCCTGTAAGAAACCCCAATAAACTCATGGCTCACAAAGTTTAACATCATCTGTCCTTTAGTGTGCACCCCTCTGGCTTTCCTGCCACACCGTGCCTGACCAAGCTACCTAAAGTAACCCCCTGTACCCCTATCTCTGTCTCTTTACCTTGCTTTGCTTTCCTCTTTTTTCCTTTTTCTTTCCCTTCCCTTCTTCCTTCCTGTTTTTTTTTGTTTGTTTGTTTACTTATTTATTTTTGAGACACAGTCCTGCTATGTTTCTTAGGCTGATCTCAAACTCCTACACCCAAGTGATCCTCTTGCCTCAGCCTCCTGAGTGGTGGGATTATAAGTGTGGGCCACCACACCCAACACCCTGTTTTAATTTTTATTATAGCATTTGTAGTACATGGAAACTGCATGGCTCCATTTATGTCTGTGCTGTGTGCCTACCCCTACCAAAATGTGAGCTCCTTGAGGATGGGAGTTGGCCTATTTTGTTCACTGTTGGACCCTCTGGATACAAACCTTGTGAGTACTCAGTAAAAATTTTCTGAGTGAGTGGACAATAACTTCACACGTCCTACCTCGCTCCATCGCCAAGAGACAACACGTACACACAGACTCACACAGCCTTGTCAAGCCCCTTCTTCCTCTCTACTTCTATCTCATAATATCTTTGTTGTTGTTGTTAGGTGCTGTCGAGTTGTGTCAGACTTATAGTGACCCTCATGGGGTTTCGAATGGCTGATTGTTTCAGGATTGCCTCAGGAGTGGATTGCCACATCCTTCTCCTATCATAATGTGTTTATGAATGGCTTTATCTTTAGGAAACTTACTTCCATTTTCTCTTTTTAGTCCCTTGAATTAAAAAGGGGGATATGTATGTATATATATACACATATATACATATGTATATATATACACATATATATATACATATATATATACATACACACACACACACACACACACAAGGTTTGGAAGCATCCAGCGGTTGTCTGGCACAGACCTAGGCTGTCCTCTGGCTCATGGTGCTGGAGGCATCCAAGCATCTGTGAGCAGTACACACACACATGCAGAGCCTCAGTAAGGAAAACCCAGCAGAGCTAACGCCATGGAGTGTTTACAAACTCAAAGGCATATGTATGTGCTCAGCCATAGCTAGAGGATATTGCAAAGACCCATTTTCAGCAACACAGCTCCTAGGCACCTATGCCATCATAATTTGAATATGAAATGGAAGTGTGACTTCAGTCTCTAATCACAAGTTCATGCTTACTGTGACTTTTGGTGACCAACTTTTGAGTACCTAGAAAAGAGAGCATGATTGGGAGTCAGAGTGCATTATTTACTTTTACATTATTGTGACCCAAATACCTGGCAGAAACAACTTAAGGAGGGAGAAGGCTTCGTTTGGCTCACAGTTTTATTTTTGTTTTTTTGTGTTTTTTTTTTTGTCTTTTTTTTTTTTTAGCACCAATATGAACTATGAGCAGAATGATCTTGATTAATCTTATTTGCTTTTGCAAAAGAGAATATCAGTGGGGGAAGGGACTAGAAAGGTCACCTGAAGGGTGAGGCTACCACCTGTGACCCTTCACAGATCTATTTGGACCAACAGCATCAATCTTCTCCCAAAAAATGGTCGTTGGTTGGAAGGTATGTTAGTCAGCTTCCCATTAATATAATGAAATACTTGAGGCAATCAACTTATAAAGAGAAAATAGTTATTATGATTCGTGGTTCTGGAGGTTTCAGTCTAATATCAAGTGGCCCCATTGCCTTGGGTCTCTGACCAGGCAGCACATCATAGCAGGAGCAAGTTACCAACCAAACCATTTACATCCTGAGTCAAGAAGCGACAAGAGAGAGCAAGGAGAGAGAAGGAGTTGGGGTCCTACAGTCTCCTTTAAGAGCACACCCTAATGACCTAACGACCTCCCTCTATGCCCTACCTCCTAATGGTTCCACCACCTCCCAAAAGCACACTAGGGACCAAGAATTCAATACATGGACCTCTGAGGGATATTCAACGTCCATACTATAACAGAAGGTAACCATGATTGCTGTTGTTAGGTGCCATCGAAAGAGGTCCAACTCATAGCAGCCCTATGCACAACAAAATACTACTTAACACTGTACCATGCCCGGCATTATGCCAGTGTTTCTCTGCTATTCATAGGGTTTTTGATGGCTGATTGTTTGGGGAGTGAAATGCTAGGTCCTTCTTCCAAGCCTATAGCACCAGTATTCCCAGGTGGTCTCCCTTCCATAAAGACCACTAAATAATGACTCACGGCATCTGGTATTTTAAGTATACTTCATGCTCTTTTGGCATTTAGAAATTATCTCTTTCAACTCTTCCAACTTCCACGACCCAAATAACACCTGGTGAATAAAGAAATAGCAAAGCGCATGTGTGTGTGTGTGTTGGGGGAGGGGTTGGCGGGGGCAGGCTTGTTCATTTAACTGCCATTCTTTGAAAGTCTGCAATGGCCAAAGCAGTGCTAGAAGAGCTAAAAATGGAAGGATGGGGTGGGAGTGGTTGAAAAGTAGATCAAACTGGGTTCATGCCCTCCACATACTACGAATCCAGAGTGGGAACACCCATGAGCAGAGATAAATGAGCTCACACAGGATGTTCTAAGCAACACTTCAGGTCACTTTCACACTTAAGATTTTACTGTTGTATTCTGTTTATCCATTTGAAAAGTATGTATTCAGGTCACCTAAGGGACATTGAAGCAGAGGTCAAGAGGCGAATACAGAGTAAGGCATAATTATTTCCAAATGTGACGCTTCGGAAGGTTATGATGCAGGTGGCATCTGAGCTGAATCTCAGATGATGAACAGAAAATGAGGGGGCAAATTTGTGGGAGCAAAACATACCACAAGAAAAGGGCCATGTGTACGTCAAAGCAGACCCCAAATTCAAGGACCCATGAGGGGTTTACCATCCCTAAAGTATAGTAACAAATATACTGGTAGTTTTAAAACATGTCTGCAAGTTTTTGACTCTCTTCCCACATAAGATGGGGCATAATTCCACTCCCTTCGAATGTGTGCTGGTCCTAACACCTGGCTTCTAACTGATAGAATTTGGAGGAAGTGACACAATGGGACCTCTGAAGCCAGGTTAGAAATGGTGATATGGCTTCCACTTGGCTTTTTTCTTAGGACATGTCCCTTGGGAACTCATATACCATCATTTTAGCTACCCTGGTGCCGCCCCATGGAGAGGCCAACAGACCTCCAAGAACTGCGGCTGTCTATGTCTTCCCAGGCACACAGTTGTGAGGACTTTCCAGCCAGCCTTTTCTTCTGCCTTTAAGTCTAGCCCAGGCCCCAGACATTCTGAGGCAGGGATGAACCTTCCCTCCTGAGTCCTGTTCAGACACACGAGAACTCCCTGAGCATAATGAAAGGTCGTTTTGTGCCAGTACATTTTGTGGGCAATTTGGTACATAATCCTAGTAACCAGAGAAAGTTTCCTGAGATATAAGGCAGGAAGGATCGATTGTTTTCCAATCAAGGTAGACCTTGAAATCCATGTGAGAAACTTGGGTTTTACTTGGGGGTAATGGTGAGTCACTGATACTTTGAATATAGAACATGACGTGATGATGTTTTCTAAAATTGCCCTCCAATGTTTTTGTGAGGATAGCCTACTGTTTACTTAAACTCTTATTGTCACTGGACAAAGTTGAAAGAAAAGAGTAACATATGACGTCTTTGAACCAAGAAAGTGGTATGAAAGCTGAAGCACCGTCTCTGTGGATCTCACTCACCTTGGGAAATCCCAGAAAACATGAAGACAGTAACAAGGTAGGTGGGAATATTTAAGATCTACCACAACTTACACCTGCCATACCACTGTGGCATCTGATCCCATCAGATCTCAGAAGCTAAGAAGGGTTGGGCCTAGTTAGTACTTGGATGGGAGAAAACCTGGGAATACCAGGTGGTATAAGTTTGGAAGAAGGACCCGGCAACCCACTCCCAAAAATCAATCCACCACTGAAAACCTTACAAATAGCAGAGAAGCACTAACAGTACTGTTTCTCGTCTATTGTACATAGGGTCACAACAAGTCGGACACCGACTCAAGGGCACCTGACAACAACAACAACTACTACTTATAGGGCTGGGGTTTAGCTCAGTTGGTAAAGCACTGCTCTGCACTCTCTGAGGCTGTGGGTTTGATCACCAGCACTACAAAAATAGGAGAAGGACTTAGCTCCCAACTCCCAAAACAATCAAGCCATTGAAAACCCTATGAATAGCAGAAAGGCACTGACATAGTGCTGGGCATGACACAGTGTCAAGCAGTGTTGCATTCTATTGTACATAGAGTTCACAGGTCACTATAAGTCGGACCCAACTCAACGGCACCTAACAACAACAATACCACTACTTACGAAAGCATTGCTTCGAGACCTGAATGTTAGACCAAAGGCTAACCTTCTGTTTCTTCTCCCATTTTCCACAGGATAAGTAAAAAGTGGATTGACAGTCATGTACAAAGAGAAATGAACTGAAGAATGTGAAATGTAGCTATTGATTTTTCTCTTTTAGCTTTTTTACCTAGATACACACTGCTATTTCTCACATCTCTGCCTTTTGTCATGCTGTTCTTCTATCTAGAACACTCTGATTCCCTTTTTTCTTCTAGCTAACTCATTCCCCAAGATTCAACTTCGGGCCAGGTCATTCACTCATTCATAAACAAAGTGTTTATGAAGAATCAACTGTTGTACCAAATGCTACACCAGGTACTAGAGAGTGTGCCATGAAGACAGACTCAGTTTCTACTGCACAGGGTTCAAGTGGGAGGAAAAGATATTACAGGATGTGTAAACCAACCAGCAATGGTATCAACTGCACCTGCCGCCCCATGAATGTGACAACTGTCCCCAAGTTCCAAAGATGGAGATAGCAGGCTAGACCTCAGACTACGTAGACAGACTCACATGTGAGGTGATCAAAAATCAGTCTTGTGACTCTTGAGCTCTCACCCAATCAAAGGCAGAAAGGGTTAGATTTGGAGAGGGGCAGCACATGAAGAGTTATGAGAGTCCCTGGAGCGGTCTAGGGTACCTGGGGAGAAGACGTTGGCAGGTTGAGAACGAAAGAGGCATGGATTATACTTTTTAGAAACACTAGAGGGTTGATCGCCATTGAAAACCCTATGAATAGCAGAGAAGCACTGACAATAGTGTTTCATTTGTTCTACATAGGGTTGCTGTGAGTCGGACATTGACTCAGCAGCACCTGACAACAACAACAAAGGGATGTCCGTCATCTACAGGTCTGATAGGGAAGAGAAGGTTGCAAAGATTGAGAGGCTGACCAGAGAAATAGAAAAATCAGGAGACTCGGATGCACAGAAACAAAGAATGTATTTGATGATGAAGAGAGTGCTCACGTGACACAGAGCTCGTGTATGCTGAGAAGTCATCTCTGGATTTAGCAACATAGAGGTTTTCCAGGAAGCTTCTCCCTAGTTCTCAAATGAGCATAAATGCCCCTCTTCTAGGTCCCCTTATTATCCTGGGTGCATTTAAAATCATAGTCTGTTGTAATTATCTCTTGATGTATTGACCGTGGCTATTTAAATTCAGACTAGTTCAAATGAAATAAAAATCCCACGCTTTTCTTCAGTTTCACCAGCCACATTTCAGGCCTCCATAGCCATGTGTAGGTTGAGCCTACTGGAAGTATAGATTGTAGACCTCTTCTGTCCCCGTCACAGAAAGATCCATTGGCGCTGCTCTTGTCTGTGTTATTAACAGTATTGTTCCACCCAGGAAGTACACGAATCATCACTTCCCATCTTTCCTCTTCCTCCACCATCCCCATCTTAATAAATCGTCATTCCCAGAGGAACTCAAGTCCGACTTGGCCTGCAGAGCTGAACCAAGAGCTCAGATGGGAGAGCACAGCAGGCTGCTTGGGGTACCCCTCACAGAGCACAAGGAGGCTTGATGCAGGAAGGTCAAAGGAGAAAAGACTGGAGCCTGCCAAGATGATGTGGCCTGGCTGCGGAGCAGGTTCCTCTTCCCTCTCCAGCCTTGAAGTGTTCCTCTAGTACATCCTTCCAAGCCCTTGGATTAGCACAGCCACAACAGGAAGCCCCTTGTTGTTGTTGTTGTTAGGTGCCGTCAAGTCAGTGTCTGACTCATAGCAACCCTGCATACAACAGGCAAAACACTATTGTCAGTGCTTCTCTGCTGTTCATAGGGTTTTCAATGGCAGATTGATTTTTGGGAGTGGGTTGTCGGGTCCTTCTCCCAAGCCTACAGCTTCTGGTATTCCCAGGCAGTCTCCCATCCAAGTACTAACCAGGCCCAACCCTGCTTAGCTTCCGAGATCTGACAGGATTGGATGCCACAGGGCTGCAGCTGCCGGCACAGGAATCCCCTAGCAAGGGAGAAATATTGACTGCAGAGTCTCAGCCTCAGCATTTCACAGCAGAGCATGGAAGGGGGGAATAGAGGTATGAGTTGATTATTTCATAACCACCTGATCCACTGAGAAGCCTTCCCTTACCATCCTCCCACCCACTTCTCACATCATGTTTGGTCCCTCTTTCCACAGTACTTAATTATTACCTAAAATCATGTTGTTGTTGTTGTTGTTGTTAGGTGCCATCGAGTGGGGTCTGACTCACAGCGACCCTCATAGGGTTTTCAATGGCCGATTGGGGATTGCTTCAGGAGTGGATTGCCATGTCCTTCTCCTGTTCTTTGCGGTGCTGGGGATAGAACCTGGTTCCTCAGAGAGTGCGACATGGCACTATACCAATTAAGCTAAACCCGAGCCCACTCAAAATCCTGGTACATATTTATTTGTGAATTATTATCTGTCTTCCCTCCTAAATTATAAATTCTTAGGAGCCAAAGCCCTTGACTGTGTTTTTTTCCCCTAGTGTCTCTAGGACAGTGCCTGACTCCTGGTAATTGCTCAGTAAAAGCCCATTATATTTTAATGTATTTACTACATATTATATGTGTTAGGTATTATATATGTTAAGTATACCTGTATATGAATATGTATACATGTATGTCTACGTATTTAACAAAAGGAAAGACAACTGCCTCAAACTTAAATAACAGTTTAATTTTTACTCCCATAAAGACCAAATGGGTATTCCTGACTGGCAGACAGTCAGGGACCTAGGTTCCTTCCATCTTGTGACTTCTATTATCTAGAGCTCCCATGCACTCAATCTGTGGCTGGAGAGAGTAGAGTCTAAGGACCAGGCTGGAAAGTGGTACCTTGTCATTTCCTTCTCATTCCATTAGCTAGAACCTTGTTGTTCTTAGGTGCCTGTTGTTGTTGTTAGGTTCTGTTGAGTCGGTATCAGACCCATAGCAACCCTATGTACAACAGGCGAAATACTATTTTCAGTGCTTCCCTGCTGTTCATAGGGTTCTCAACGGTGAATTGATTTTTGGGAGTGGGTTGCCGGGTCCTTCTCCCAAGCCTACAGCACCTGGTCTTCCCAGGTGGTCTCCCATCCAAGTACTAACCAGGCCCAACCCTGCTTAGCTTCCTAGATCTAACAGGATCGGATGCCATAGGGCTACAGCTGCGGGCTCTTAGGTGCCTAGCAGTCCATAAATGTCTAACTGTAAGGAAGATTATGTGCCCAGAAGGCAAAGAAAATGGATATGACAAGAATCTGGTCAGTCTCTGGCACATCTTCCTATACACACACATTTCATTTTATTTTCATAGGATTCCCAATTCGGCATTTGCATTCCTGTTATAGATGAGATAGCTCAGACTTGGAAAAGTTATGGAAAGCTTTGAAGCAATGCTTTCGTAAAATCATAGGACTGTTAGGCAGTAGAGTTGCAATGCAAATGTAGATTTATCTGCATAAATCCTTCCTATTTCCCCTGCATTTATGCTAATTTCTCTCAACCCTGCTACTATCCCATAAAGGAAATATTTAGATTGTTATGTGTCTGGAAATAATTATAATCATTTGAATCACTGCTTAATCAAGCGCCATTTTCTGCAATGTTCTGGGTAATCCTGACTGATCCTTCATCTTTCTTGGTTTACCTAGGGTTTGTTTCAGCTTATCCTCTCTCCAGAAAATTTATCTACTTTTCCTGGATAACCTTTGTGGTCAGCTTCCCTTTAACTTTTCATCTTTAAAGATATAGACTGACCAGTGTGGTGGCGCACACCTGCAAACCCAGCAGCTCAGGAGGCAGAGGCAGGAGGATCACAAATTCGAGACCAGAGGCAGTCTGCATAACTTAGCGAGACCCTGTCTCAAAAAGTACAAAAAAAAAAAAAAAATGGGCTGAGGGTGTAGCTCAGTGGTCCAGCACTTGCAAGCATGCAAGCGCGAGGCCCTGGGATCAACCCCCAGTACCGAAAAAAAAAAAAAAAAAAAATATATATATATATATATATATATATACACACACATACATAGACTGATCTTGCTGCAATTTAACCAAAGGTAAGGTAATGTATTTCCTTCTTAATGTTCACAGCTAGCTCTCTGACTACCTGGAGTACTGACTACCTGGAGTACTTATCTGGAGTATTAATTTATTTTTGCAGTAGTGGAGCGCTAAACCCATGCCATTATGCATGCTAGGCAAGCACTTACTATTTTTAAGGCAAAGCAGAAAAAAAAAAAGGAGAAAGAAAATTGTAGTCAAAGTTTACCAGAGTAAACTGGTATTTTTCCTTCTAATCAGTGATTTCCTTGCCAACTAGCTTTCTGTACTCCAATAAATATTTGAAAGTTTGCCTTTAACATCCTCTTATCAATTAGTATACATACTATTTGCATATAACCTACATAACATAATCCTCTTCTATACTTTAAATCATCTCTAGATTAATTGTAATTCCCAATACAATGAAAATCTATGTCACTAGTTGTTATATAACCTATTCTTTAGGGGGGGAAGCCTATTCATTTTAATACACATTTTTTCTTTTCTTTTATGTATTTATGCATTTTTTTATGTATTAATTTATTTTTGCAGTAGTGGAGCGCTAAACCCATGCCATTATGCATGCTAGGCAAGCACTCTACTATTGAGCTGACTTCTCAGCCCTGTTTTTTGTTTGTTTGTTTGTTTGTTTTTGAGACAGGGTCTCCCCAGTTTGTACAGAATGCTTCTGTCCTCAGAATTGTCATCCTCCTGCCTCAACCTCCACAGAAGCTGGGATTACAGCATACACTATGGGCACCCAGTTTCTTATTTAATTTTGAGATAAGATCTCACTATATAGCCCAGGCTGTCCTCAGTCTTGCAATCCTCCTGCTTCGGCCTCCTGAGTACCTGGGACTATAGATGTGCACCACCACACCCAGCTAATTTCTTTCCTTTTGAATGTTGTCCATGTGGATGTGTAGGACCAACTGTGTATAGCATTAAGAACCTACTGAGTCATAGACACAGTATAAAAGAATTCAGATTAATATAAAGGTGAATATTGAGCTATTGTCCAACAACAGGTTTGGAGCAAACACCAGCCAGCATTTCTTGCTGAGGGTTGCCATGCATAAGCAGAACTAACATCTGCTCTCTTGGCATAGGGCCCAGTGGTGCATCTGGGCGAGGGCACAGCATGTGTGCTTCAGAGCTGTGCTGCAGGAAGGGAACCCTCACCCCTAATTCTCCCCTTTTGTGGAGCAAGCGGGACAATGACTTTGTCTGACAAACCTGTGCTTTCAGGCAGTAGGCAGTCTATGAGGGAGGAGGCAGCTGTGGAAGGGAATGGTGGTAACTCCAGCTGTCCAGCACCTGGAGACCACAGGTGCTCAGGAGAAGTTGGTCGGATTTTGGAGTAATTCCTCCTGCTAGTTGGGGAGAACTCTCCCAGTCCCCATCAGCCCATAGTCAGCCCACCTGAAATGAGCTTTGGATAATCAGACCACTTGTCTCCAGTACTGCAGATAAATTGCATACAGTCCTTGAACTCAAAGAACTCACAGTCTTCAATGTACAACATTCATGCAATCCTATGATAACAGGGATGCACAGTTAAAAGCCTACCTGAAGTCTGTTTCTGTAACTGGTCACGCAGAGCATATGTCATGGGTGAATACAATGCCCAAGGTCTTTCTCTTTCCTCATGGAGACAGCACAAATGTCTACAGGGTCGAGTGAATCACATAAATAAGTGAAGTAGGCCACATATCTGAGAGATGGATCTGTGGCATTCAAATCCAGGCAAAATCCACTTATGGGCTGAAGCCTACTCATTGCAACGTCTTCTATATCTAGTGTGCATTTCATTTCTGAGCCTCTGAGGACATCTCTTGGGACTACCTACCTAAATCTAGACACTGATGCGAACTCCTCATATCTCCATTTGCTTGTATCTGTGGTGCCAAAGTGAGCCATTTACTGCCACTTAAAAAAATTGTAAAAGCACCAGTGAGGTGTTAGGTGCCATCGAGTCAGGTCTGACTCATAGTGACCCTATGTCCAACAGAAAGAAACACTCCCCAGCTCTGTGAATGCCCACTATGTCTGGGACTATGGCAGTGTTTCTCTGCTATTCATAGGGTTTTCAGTGGCTGATTGTCTTGGGAGTGGGATGCCAGCTCTTTCACCTGTTGATTGCAGTGCTGGAGATGGAAACTTGGGCCTCAGAGCGTTCAGAGCAAACACCAACTAAGCTAAATTCAGCCTACCAGTGAAATAGCTTAAACCAATCCATTTTTTTGGCTAAGTAGTGCTGAGTTTCTTCCAAGTCAGTAAAGCTAACATCTGCCTTACTTTTCACCAATGAATTTGAGAGGAATATTGCATCTATGAGTCCAAATCTAGTCTATTGAGGTCACTTGAGATTGCCATATTCATGTCTTTGCTTGGATACTGCTTTCTCTGGGAAGCCCTACCTGGTCCTCAGGTCTAGATTACATTATCCTCCTATGTGTCAGCTTGGATTGACTTCTGTTTGTCAAGGTATAATTTTCAAAAAAGTTAAAAACATGACATATAAAATGGAAAGAACACAAGTAAAAAAAATTATTCATCTCGTCACTTAAAGAGGTAACCAATAAAATGGTAAAACCTGTTTAGGTGACACTGAGAAGCAGAAGTTTATGTATCTTATCAAGACATACATTTTCATTGCTGGGCACAGTGTTGCACTCTGTGATTCCAATGACCCGGGAGGCAGAAGCAGGAAGGTTGAAAGTTTGAGGCCAGAGGCAACCTGTGCAACTAGGTGAGTCCTTGTTTCAAAAGAAAAACATAAAAAAAATGGTATAACTATAGTTTATTGATCCATACAATGTACCTGGCACTCTGCTCAACTCCTTATACACATTATCTCTTTTAATTCTCTTGCAGACAATGGGGTATTTGGTTTAGTGGCAAATAATAGGCACCTATTCTGAATAGGCCAGAAGGATCTTGGTTTCATGGATTTGAATCCAGTGAGTCTTGATAGCTGATGGAATTAGCTAATGAGTGAAGCTAACGTACTTTGGGCTGAAGAACCAGACTTGGGAAAGAACTAAAGACCATGCCACAGAATGCTAAGTCTGCTAAGGATGGTATGGCTGGTGCCATCATATTATACATGCACTGTTCCCCACTGCAGGCTCTATGAATCATCCCTACCATCCTGTGATGCCCAGTGTCTAACAGCGCATGCTTAGTTAGCTCCTGCATCCATGCCACAGCTGTCAGGGTTGGGGAAGAAAGAATCTTTCCAACTTCAGTAGTGAAATATTAATGGGGTTACCATATTATCCCCACTTTGGTTTCTACAATAAGTGGTAATAATGTGAGTTCTTTCTGGGACACTGAACCACTGCTGTGGTTTCACGTGGCTTAAGCGTGTATCCCAAGATTTTAGATAAGGAAATGTAAGCCCTATCATGAGGTTTCAAGAGGGTGATAACTTAATCTGACCATGGTGTTTAGACATAAGATCTTTGGGAGGTGATTAGTATTAAAGTCATGAGGGTAGAGCCCCCATCAGTAATCCTGGTGGCTTTATAAGAAGAGGAAGTGAGACCAGCTGGGGCATTACAGCCCCTTGACCTTGCACCTGTAAAACTGTGAGCCAAAATAAATCTTTATAACTTATCCAGTGTATGGCATTGTGTTACTGGCCACAAAAAATGAAAATAAACTAATGCAATCACTGAAATGACAATGGTTCCCACACACCATCATCATGTCATTTTACACCTGTGAAGAAAAGGGTATATTTGTAATGAGTGGTGGAACTTGGCTAAGAACTCTCTGTTTTGTCTGACATCCAGGCCAACCTTCATTCCTCCATAGTGTACTTCCAGCTAATGGATTTGTTCTTTGAAAAATTTGGTTACCTATACTTGTAAATTTTAAAACATCATTTAAAAATTTACATGCATAACCACGGTAGCCTTCCTTTGAATAAAGAATTCAGCTTGAGCACTAAAATTCATTTGCATAATTAGTTATACTTAGCTTTTCAGGGGTTACTGCTGATTATGTAACTGCAGATGTACCTCTAACATAAACAATGTCATGTCCTGGAATCTCACTCCAGGAATTGGTCAGAAGTGCCTTACGTGGCTCTTTACTCTAGATTTTCTCAAAGCAAAATTTACTTCTTTTTTTCCCTATTTTCTGTTTTCGCTATTATTTCTATTTCTATTTTTTCAAATTCTACATATATATATACACATATGAAATATGTATACTTCTTTTTTATCTATGTTATATGTATACACACACACCCTACACACATATAAGTGTTTATGAGAGAAATGTTAACAGCTTCATATTTTAAGATAGTTGTTAGCAGCATTCCATTCTTCTTGCTTTCTGGGAGACACAGCCATCCCAGTGCCCAGTCCAGGCATCCTACCAGAGTAATGGAATGTGATTACAAATACTTTGGGCACTTACTTGGTACACTGTTAGGATGCTGTTGACATGTTGTTATGGAACTTAGATAATTATACCAAGAGGTAATAACTTTGATTGTGACACTGCATGCCTGCGTGTATGTTTGTGTGTGCGTGAGTGTATGTGCATGCATATTTGTGGAGAGAAGCCATGAAATGAGTCCTTCTCATTTCTATTCTTGGCCTGCCAACTCAGTGAGTCATCACTGAGTATCTTTTAGTTGTTATAAATCCTGAGTGTCCTAGTATAAAAGCTTCCTGTAGAGCATCCAAGGGTAAAAGTCACTGTGCAGATATCTGAATGACCATCTTTCCATCTTCAAAAGGTAGTATAATTATTGAAGTCCCATACTACTTTGGGAAAGGATGTTTGTCTAGTTTATCATCAATGAAACAAAGGCTTTAGGGGGTAAAAGTGTATTTAAAATGAAAGTAAACTCCATGTACTTTGGCAATTTAACCATACAGCTGGAAGAGAACAATCTAAAAAAGTAAGGAAAAATACTCCCTCACCGGGTATAAATGATTTTGACATACCACAGACAAGGGACTTTTGCAAATTTATTCCTTTATGTATTTTACTTGAAAAGGTCCATTTGTTACCATGAGTTTCTTAAATATGAATAAAAAGAGGATGGGGAAGGTATCTATTGTGCAATGTGAGTAGCCTGCTTGTACTAAGGTATACCTAGGAGGACACACAATAAGAGTAACACCATTGCGGGGCACTGTGAAATTACACTAATGACATATGAACAAATAAACTTTCATTATAAAAGAAACCATATGAATGTCTGTTGAAGGAATCTGGAGGATTCCCTAACGTGCTTTCTAATCAGTTGGGAGGGTGTCTGCTAGTCCATTTCTCTATATTTCATACCTACAGAATGCATACATACTGTCTCCAATGTAAGCTTTCTCTAGCATGAGTGGCATTGCCTTACAATTACACTTCTGTAAATTGGGTTTTCATCTTGAACATTGTATCTGAAGAGTCACATTTCTCAATCTTTCCTTTATATCTTCCAGGTTTTAAACTTTATTTTAGAAGCTCTTTTCCACCCCATTGGGTATTCCACTTGGTTTTAAAAACAAACACTTAAGATGTTCACCATGGGCTGGAATTTAGCTCAGTTGGTAAAGCGCTGCTCTGCAGTCTCTGAAGTCCTGAGTTCGATTCCCAGCACCACAAAAATGGGAGGAGGAAGTGGCAACCCACTCCCAAGGCAATCCCAAAACAATCTGCCATTGAAAACCCTATGAGGGTCGCTATGAGTCGGACATGACTCAACGGCACCCAACAACAACAACAACAACAACAAGATGTTCACCAGAGAAGGCAGTTAGAAAATGACTACCTAACGGCCAGGAGCTCGGCTCAGGAGAGGGACTGTTCTAGTCAGGGGACTGAACCACTACCACTTTGCCCTCCTTGTCCCCTGCCACTTCCTACCTTGTTTCCTACAGAGCTGTTCTCGCTGCTGGTTCTCAGCGAGAACCATTTTTGCTTTCCAGGGAAGAACAGTGGTGTCCATTGGAAGAGGCCTATGAAGGGGGATGCGAGAAGCACTAAGAATGTTTGTCATTTTAGTATGTGACAGGGCCAGGGGCTGGCCACTGTCTAACTATGGGAGTATAATCAACTGCAATGATAAATAACCTCTAACTTTATACTAAGTCAGTTCAGTGGGATCAAGGGAAAACTGATTTTGGTGCTTTGGAAAATTGATTAGTCATCAATCAATAGTCAAACTGGTAAATGACTTAAATTCACCTTATCTTCACGATCAAAGGAAAAAGAACAATAATATTTGCTAAGTTGTTGTTGTTGTTGTTGTCATCAGGTGCAGACTTGTTATTCTAGCAATTTAGGAGGTGGAGGCAGAAGGATCGCAAGTTCAAGGCCAGATGCAGCTGGTGTAATTTAGTGAGATCCTATCTATCTCAAGATAAAAAACAAAAAAGGGGCCAGGGGTGCAGCTCAGTGGCACAGCACTTGCCAAGTGTGTGCAAGGCCCTAGGTTCAGCACTCCAGTAAGGACAGTTCAGCTAAAGTATGGCCCCAGGCCCAGGAGCGAGACCATCTAGGCGAAACACTATTGCTAGTGCTTCTCTACTATTCATAGGGTTTTCAGTGGCTGATTGTTTGTTGGGAGTGGGTTTCCTGGTCCTTCTCCCAAGCCTACAGCACCTGGCATTCCCAGGTGGTCTCCTATTCAAGTACTAACCAGGCCCGACCTTGCTTAGCTTCCAAGATCTGACGGGATCTGGCGCCACAGTGGTACGGCTGCAGCCCCATTTGCCAAGTAGGTGAGGTTAATTATTTTTAATAGACTTTATTTTTAAAGAAGTTTTAGGTTCATAGAAAACTTGAGCAGAAGGCATGTGGTTGATTTTTTAACATTCAATGGCCTGTTTTCCAGCACATATATATATATATATATGTTGTTGTTGTTGTTAGGTGCCATCGAGTCGGTATCCGACTCATAGCGACCCTCATAGGGTTTTCAATGGCTGAGTGCTTTGGGATTGCCTTGGGAGTGGATTGCCAGGCCCTTCTCCCATTTTTGCGGTGCTGGGAATTGAACTCGGGGCCTCAGAGACTGCAGTGCAGTGCTCTACCCACTGAGCTAAATCCCAGCCCATACATATATATATATATGTATATGCCAAATTATTTTTCTTCCTTCTGCTTTCATCTGCATTCCTTCTCCCTTTATTGATTTTTTCAGCCCCTTCTCTAGTCCCTTAAGATGGACAAGAGAGAGAAAAAGAGATGAGATTCCATTTGATTACGTTCCTGTAGCTTTGAGAATTACCACATTTGAGCTTTAAAAGAAGTGTCATACCCAGGGTCTGGCAGCTGGTCACCCAGTTAGGCTGAACAATGATTCTGACTCATAGTCACCTGTTCCAAGTTATGTCACAGCACAAAACAATACTTAACAAGTTCCTACAAAGCTAACAAAGGAAACAATGCTACTATGTGTCATTGTCACAGAGTTACCAGCAGTTTAAGGGATATTTTGGGTTGATCTTTCTGTTGTGGAAGTTTTAGGATGGTGATGGCAGTTGTGTGGTGGTTGTTATTTGGCAAGAATTGAAATCAGAGGCTTCTGTCATCTGCTTATTCCAACAAATGATATAAATAAGATCATGTCTGTGGGAAAGAACCTGGGTGGCACCAGCAACAGCATTTTCTCTTTAACCTCTTGATTTGTATCAGGTTTCTTATTTTAGGAGAAAAGTGACAAAAGGAGCCACAGATACAAATTTATACAAATCACTAGCTAAGTTTGTTCAAAATGACTTGCCAAATTGTTTCAATAACTAATACTGATTATTTACTGTGTGAGCTGCTAAACACTGTACAAGCTTCATTTTACTTCCTTCTCACAACAACCCAATGAACATGATCGTTGTCATTCCCATTGACCAAGATTTCCCGTGTAAGAAAATGTCCAAGCCAGGGTATGAACCTGAGGCAGTCCATGCTGTAACAATTGAACAACTGGGTATCTATCTCCCTTTAAACTGTTGCTTTTTAAATTTCTAAAACGGTGTGGCTAATTTGCTTCCACAATCCAGACATGATTTCAGCACTAAACAGAAATACTTCAGCTTATGCAAAATTCGTTTACATTCTTACACGAAGCTATCCCCCCAAGTGATGCTAATTTACACCTGTCAGAAGACGGAGCGGTTTTCACATGTACGATTGGGAGAAGCTTGTTTCTGTTCACTCTGAAGCCGGCTCACAAGAAGAGATGACTAGGTTGTCTGACTGCACAGAGCTCCTTCTGGGACTGCTTATTTACATTAACCAATGTTGAAACTTCTCCCCAAGACAGGCGCTCCCAAACGGCCCCAAAGGAAGTAAATGCCTTTATCTTTTGCATGCACACCACGTCTTCAGAACCTTGGTAGGTGTGGCTCCCAGAGGCTAATCGTCCTGTCCAAGTGTAAATCTGGAAGAGTGTTTATGTGAAGGTGTAGATACAAATGTGGAGGACGCGGTTGGTCGTGGGGGTGTGTGGGAAAGCCCACCTGTAACTCGGTTCGCATGTCCTGTATGTGTGGACGGTATGACGGTGAGCACATAGTTTGCATCGCCTGGTCTACAGGGTGTGAGAGTAGCGTAAATTTCAAACTTAGCGGCTACTGGGAGCACTGCCCCACACCCGTGCACTGTGGGAGCCCAGGGGTCGTTCCAGTACTCCACTATGGATTCGCAGGCCGCCGCTTAGGCCACGCCCCCAACCCGCGCTCGGCCACGCCCCCAGAGCCTGGCGCTTGGGGCCGCACGGCTGCCCCAGTTCCGTAAACACTCCTCTCTCCGCCCCTGGCGGTCCCGGGCCGCACCACTCGCTGAGCGTGGCAGGGGGAGCGCTGCTCTCGCACCCGGAACGTGCTCCCACCCAACAATCGTCGGCTGCTCTGATACAAACACCAGGGGAACTGTTTCGCTGGTAGGTCGACTCTGGGAGATCTCGACGATCGCAGCCTGAAATCCCCTGCAGTCCCTGGCTCTGCTGCACCGTCGTCCCCCCCATCGCCGTTTTGGGATGGCCTCCTCCCAGGAGCCCCTCCGGGCCCTTTAAATGCCCCGTGGAGGGGGACAGAGGGGTTGGGAGTTATTGGACTGGTGAGTTTCCCAGGTGGTGTGGCGCTGGGTAGGGGGACTCCCAGGCACCCTGCCCTGGCGTCACCCAGTCTGTCGCCTGTCTCCGCGCCGGGGCCGGTATGTGTCTATCCCCGGGGAGGGGTCGCCGGGGAGCTGAGGGCCAAGGCCAGGGCTAGCGGAGGGGACGTCTCCCCTCTGGGGGGGCCTCACTGCCTCCTCTCCCTCCATCTCGGGAATCCATCCTGAGACAGCGCGGCCACCAGCTCCTTCCCTCATCCCGCTCCCCTTGTTTGACCTCGAGTCGCCGTCCCGCGTGGAAGCGGGGCGCGGGCGCCGACGGGCCGCGGCGGGTGTCTAGGAGGACGCGGGCTTCGGGCCCCGGAGGCGGCGGGGCCGGGGTCGCCTCGCCGTTGTTTACATCCCGCGGGGCGGGTGCCAGCGAGCGCGCTGCGAGCGGCTTCCAGTCGGGGCTCCGGGAGGGGCGCGGGCAGCGAGGGTGAGCCGCTGGCGGGGCGGGGCGGGGCGGCGCGGTGGCCTGTGTTTGGATTTGTTGCCCGGGTTTCCCTGGCACTCGGCTTGGCCTTGCGGTCGCCTCCCCCAAGGGTTTGTTTTGACAGGAAACGTGGTGTTCTTGGAGGGAGGGGCGCCCGGAGGACGTGGGCGACAAGGCGCTGGCTCCAGGTGCGTCTCCGGGAAGAGACCTAGGCGGGAAAACGCCGGTTAGGCTTGGGTTTGAACCCGTGTCTTCTCGGGGATGCCTTTGTGCTGCTGCTCAAGGTGGCACCACCAATGGCAGCAGCGATGTGATGGTGGCACGTGGATGACATGGCCATGTGTTTTCCTCAGTATGAGGAAACTTGCCATAAAAGAGCGATTTCCCAATGATATAAAGTTTGCTTTAAAAACGCATGTATTTAAGTGCAAAAATCTAGTCCAGATAAAGAAGTGTTGGCTAAATTATAGTGGAGATGTGGAAACGTTCATGAAGAGTTCATGACTTAAGTTTGGGAAATCTCTTAGGTGGTTGTCTGCTACCTTAACCATGAAGAAGCTAGACAAATTTGTCCCTGTTCCCAGTGGGCCCCTGAGCACCCCTGGTCTTCAAGCCAGATATCTTACTCTCCCTACCTGCCCACCGATATTGAGGTTCCCACTTTAGGAGCCTCGCTGCCTGCCGGCCTTTTCCTCTTGTCTCTGGGGATTTCGTACATCAACCTGGCAGCTAGTGGAGGTCGCCTGACTTGAAGTGGCCCAGGGCTGAAGATACCCAAGTCATTGGTGGATGGAGCTTCCATGCCATTTCCTGAGGGGTTGTGGGTCTCAGAGGGGAAGCACAGGTACTACAACAGGCCAGTAGGGGTGGGAGGAGAGTGCTTTCGAGTGTGAAAAGTGCCTAGAAATCCTTGCCCCTGGTGCCGTAATACTATGTCTAGCATGAACATCTGCTTTTTAGACAGTGGCTGGCTTGTTCGCTTTTCTCTGGGCTCTTTGTTGCTCCTAATTTGATGAAGACCAGTATTGTGTAACTGAATGGTGCAGGCACCTATCATCTCTTTGCTCTATAGCTTTTGCTTTGCTGTAAATGAATAATGTTTTAGCCCTGTTATTTGGGTCTGCATTTTGTAGATGGAAATTTTCCAGCATCTGCAATTTTTTCTGTCAGAGCCCAGTCTTACCCCTCCAGCTCCCTATGGTTTTTGCTGTATATATGCAAATGCTTGTCCTTGCACCTGACCTTGATCTTTTCTTAAAGGAGGGTACCTACTAAATGTTTCTTGAAATTTCTCTTTGTGACCTAACCTTAACTGGATGGGTTCCATTCCTCAGGGCCTTGCTGGATTATCTGGATAATTCACTCCAAAATGACTCATATTAGCTGTAAACAACCCTTTTGATATTTGGTTTTTAACTAGGGATCTTGCATTGCATAAAGAATAGCGCCTTGACAGAGGATTTTCAGTCACTATTGTGGAATGGTTGAGAGTATTTTGGAGTCTGTTAGGGATGCCCTTCACGGTATAGCACTTAAGCAGCCACCCCAGGGATAGGTCAGCTTGCTACCACATGTGCAAGTGTCCATGTGGTGATGGATAGATTGATTTGGCAGAATGGGAATGGAAAGAATGAGCAGCACACTAAATTTTCCCCAGCCATCCTGGAGTGGTAGAGAGCATGCACTTTAAGGTTCCACTGCCTGTATTTGAGTTGTGCCTCTGCCCTGCTGGGAACCTTTGGGCAAGTAAGGCAACTTCTTTTTAGCCTCAGGTTCTCATTATCAACTGAGGATAATACCTTAGCTAATGAGATTATAATGAAGATTTGAGGAGATAAAATATTTAAAGCATTATAATGACTGTTAGCTCTAATTGTTATTTGGTGTCAGTGAGTGTCAGGAAAATGGAAAGATAAAATGTAAAGGTTTCCTTAAACTTGTGGAAGTGCGAATCCTTGCTAACTTGAATTATTGGTGCCTTGGAAATCTGTTGAGGTAGGCACTGCAAATTGGAGAAGGGAGACATAGCTTCTTGCCATATGCAGCTTAAAATTTAGTGGGGAGGCAGATATGCAGGTGACAACTATAGTACTTTAAATGACTGCATAATGGTAATAAGAACAATGAGGCTGATTCAGAAGAGATTGAAAACCCAGGTAGTCTTATGAATGTGTGGATTAATTTGATCATGCAACAATATTCATTGAGCTCCTAGCCTGTCCCAAGCAGTGATTGAAGCTCTAGATGGCTAATTTGGATGTGATAAGTAGGGGTCTCAGGGAAGTTGTGACATTCAATTTCAAATTTGAATGACAACAAGAAGCCAACCACATGGAGATCAGGGTGAACAACATTCCAGGGGAAGAGAATAGCAGATCCTGGTGCTTCAGAGGAAGAAGTTTGGCATGTCTGCGGAACCCATAAGAAGGCCACTGTGTCTAGAGACTAAAGGTTACAGGAGAGTAGAACAGGATAAGCTGGATAGAGGCCAGATCACAAAAGGATTTGTATACCACAGTGAAGACATTTCTTAGGAAAGGGGAAACCATGTGGGAGTTTTAAAAGGAATGACTTACTTTGCCTCTTCTAAAGGGCTCTGGCCTATTTCTTGTTTTGTTTTCTAGGCACTATTGAAGAAGGACCTTGGGACAAGTTTGACTGTCTAGAAGAACTTTTGTAGTAGAGTGATATCTAAGCTATCAGAGTGGCGGGAACAATCAAAATCTGCAAACTACAGGACACAGGTCTGTTCTGAATTAAATCTGAAAGTTTCAGCTCAGCACTTCTCTTTTAACTTGTTAATCTGGAAGCACTTTCAACCCTACAGAAAAAGTCACAGGACTAGTACTCCGATGATCTTGTTATCTACTTTTGGCTCGAAGATCTTGTTATCTACTTTTGGCTCTCGAGGGCACCTTACAACACCACCTTTTGGCTCAGATTCACCTGTCAACAGTTTTCTCCACATGCTTTGTTTTCTTTCTTTCTCTTTCATTTGAATCATTTCAGAGAAAATTGAACACATCAAGGCCCTTTACTCCTAAATACATAACCACAATACATTTATCAACTTCAGTATATTTTAACTGTCTGTTGGGATGCACACAGTAGATTGAAGTATCGTGAAAATGTTGTCATTGGCCAAAAATATCATTTATAGCATTTTGTCCAGTATAGGATCCAGTCTAGAATCACCAATTGCACTCAGTTATTGTCTTAGTTCATTTTGTGCTGCTGTAACAGAATGCCACAGACTGGATAGTTTACAAAGATCAGAAATTTATTTAGTGTATGGTTCTGGAGGCTGGGAAGTCTAAGATTAGGGAGCTGGCATCTGGTGAGGTCCCTATTGCTGCAGCATGACATGATGGAAGGCATCCCATGGGCCAGAGAGAGCATAGGAATTGGAACACATTAGCCTTGGCCCCTTCTGTAACTGGCATTTACCCATTCACGAATGTGGAGCCCTCATAACCTAAAAACTTTCCAGTGGGCCCCACCTCCCAATCATGTTGCATTGGGGAATAAGTTTCTGACACAGGCTTCTGGGGGCACACATTCAAACCTTAGCATTCCACCCCTACCATACTCCCTCCAGTTTATGTCTGTCTCCCATGCAAAATATACTCATTCCATCCCAGTAGCTCCAAAGTCTTGTTTCAGCAACAACTCAGAACTCCAAAGTCTCATCGAAATCACATATGGGTAAGACTCAAGTCATGATTTATTCTGAGGCAGATTTCCCACAGCTGTGGTGAGGCTGTGAAATCAAAACAAGTTATCTAGTTCCAAAATACAGTGGCAGGCCATGCATAGTATAGACATTCCTATTCATCAGTGGAGGAATAAATAAGAATCGAGGGGTAACTGGTCCCACGAGAGTCCAAAATCTTAAAGCTCCAGAATAGTCATTGACTCCATAGCCCACCTTCTGCATATACTAGGGTGGGGTTTGGGCCCCCAAAGCTTGTTCAGCCCCACTTCTCTGGCCTTTCTCAATCTCTCACAGTTTGGAGTCTCATGCCTCAAGTTCTCCCAGGCTGGAGTTATATGCTGGTAGCGCTATAGTTCTGAGGTTTCTCTGGCAGCCCTGACCCCACAGTTCCACGGAGCATTGCCCTAGCAGGAGCTCTTTGCAGTGGCTTTATGCCTGCTACAGGTATCTACCTGGGCCCCCAGGCCATTGAGTACATACTTTGAAATTGAGGTGGAGGCCACTATGGTCCCATAGCTCTTGCATTATGTGTAGCTACAGAATTTGCATCACATGGCCAAGGCTTATGGCTTGTATCTTACAGGTCTGTGGGTTGAGCCACATCTGGACCTGCTTGAGCCATGACTAGGGCAGCCAAGGGGTGCTGTACCAGAATTCAAGGAGCAGAGTCCTGAGGTAGCAGAGGGCAGCAAATGCTAAGGCCTGGTAGGTGCCTCTTTGGAAATCTTGCTGTCAAAGTCCTGCTCTGGACCTGTGGTGGGAAGGGAAGTCTTGAAGATCTCTGAAATGCCTTTGGAATCTTTCTCTCATTGTCTTGAGAAATACTACTTGGCTCCTTTCTATCCATAGTAATCTCTTTTAACAAACTGCTCTTGGCCACACCCTTGTTTACTGTTCTAAAGATGCCTTTTCATACATCACATGGCCAGTCTGTAAGTTTTTCAAAATTTTCCACTCTGCTAATCTTTTGATTCTAAACTCTGCGTTTAAGTCATTTCTCTCCTATCACATCTTATATCTATGGTTAAGAGTAGCCACACAGCTCCTTTAATATTTTACTTAGAAATGTCTTCCCCCTTATACATCCTTGTTCCTGGCTCTTAAATTCTGCCTTCCATAAAGTCCTGGGGCATGGACACAGTTCTGCCAGATAACGTGCCACCTTGTGATAGGATGGCATTTACTCCAGTTTCTAAGATTATCTTGTTCCTCATTTTCTTCTAAGATATCATCTGAATTGCCTTTCCTATTCATATTTCTCTCAACCTTCTGATCATAACCACCTAAGTAATCACTAAAAAGATTTAAGCTTCCTCTATAGCTCTTATGCCTGCAGCCATACCACTGTGGCATCCGATCCTGTCAGATCTCAGAAGCTAAGCAGGGTCGGGCCTGGTTAGTACTTACATGGGAGACTGCCTGGGAACACCAAGTGCTGTAGGCTTGGGAGAAGGACCTGGCATCCCACTCCTGAAAAACAGCCAATGAAAACCCTATGAATAGCAGAGAAGCATGACAGTGGTGTTTCATCTGTTGTACATAGGCTCACTATGAGTCAGTCACTGATTCCACAGCACCTAACAACAGTAGCTCTTATCTTCTTCTGAGCCCTCAGCACAGTTGTTCTTCATGCTCTACTTGCAGCCTTCTCCTCCAACCTCTTCCAGCCTATACCCATTACCCACTTCCAAAGCTACTTCCACATTTTCAGGTATATGTTATAGCAGGAGCCCTACTTCTGGTCCCAATTTTGTGCTTCTATAACAGAAAACCACAGACTGAATAATTTATAATGAACAGAAATGTATTTGGCTCACAGTTCTTGAGGCTGAGAAGTCTTAAGTTCAAGGGGGTGGCATCTGGTGAGGAGCCTTAGTGACCCAATCACCATTCATTGGGCCCCACCTCCC
Organism: Pedetes capensis; assembly: GCA_007922755.1. Lineage (NCBI taxonomy): Eukaryota > Metazoa > Chordata > Mammalia > Rodentia > Pedetidae > Pedetes > Pedetes capensis. The sequence continues at coordinate 48,835 of VMDO01007700.1, read as the reverse complement.
AATACTGTTGCATTGGGGATTAAGTTTCCAAAACCTGCTTTTTAGGAGACATCTTCAAACCACTCCAGTTATTAAGTCTCTTTTCATCTGGAACATATCCTTAGCCTTTGTGTTTTATGGTGTTGACATTTTTAGTATTTATAACTTCTTTTAATAGGAATAAAGTAATAGCTGATACCTGTCAGACCCTTAGTAGGAGGTTAACTATTTCAGTTAATCTTCATAATAATTCTCCAAGGTACTTACTATTTTTTGGGGGGAGGGGTGGTTGGCCTTGAACCTGGGGCCTTGTGCCTGCTAGGCGGGTGCTCCACCACTGACCTGCTGCAGCTCCAGCGCCCTTTTTCATTTTTTCTCTTGAGACAGGGTCTTGCTAAGTTGCATAGGCTGCCTCTGACCTCGAGCTTGTGACACTCCTGCCTCAGCCTCCTGAGTCACTGGGGTTATAGGCATGTGCCACTGCACCCAGCAGGTAGATACTGTTAATATCCTCATTTTACAATGGTAAGTTTCCTATCTCCAGTCAATATCAGGAGTTAGGATTGAGAACCCAGTCTGCCTGGCTAGCCAGTATTCTTACTGCATCAGTGACATGTGTGTTATCACTGGTGTGTCTTGACAATCTTGAACCAGTGTGGGATCATTTACAGAACAAGTTTTCTTCAAAAGGAAATAAGGAAGTAGAGTTGGATACACGCTGAGGGATCACAAGCAAATTAAAAACCAATCTCCCCTCTGCTTGTGATGGTTAGGTGAGTCAGATTTGGTTGGTATGAAAAACATTGCATTTCTTTAAAAAAAAAAAAAGCCTGATTTTATTATTACCAATCTGAGAATCCAAAGTAGTTTCTAAAGCTGTCTAATTACCTTTAATGCCTCTTGAATCAAGTAATTTTGACCCCAAATGACTTACACGGAAACCCAAGAGCAAGAAAAGTAAGAGTAGGTAGGAAGGCAATTGCCAAAGAGCATTCACACTGTGGGCCATTGGCTTTTGGGTTTTGTATTTCAGACTAGTGCAAGAGTTCTGTCCTGGGTTCACTATCCTTGCTTATAGGTAGGAGAATGTGCTTTTCTTATCCTAAGATACAATTGTGCTTCCCTCCAGAGTTTTGAATGTGACAGATGATGATATTAACAAACAAAAAAAGCAAAAACGTCAGCATCCTGTTTTTTCTGTGTCAGGCACTGTCCCAAATGCTCTCCGTGTATTGGCTAACCAAAATCTCACCCTCACTTTGTAAGTTAGGCATTATTGCCTATATGAAAAAATAGACAATTTCTTAATAGAGTAATAAGCATCTTGGCTTCAAAGGCAGTCTTCTGCTTGAATACTGTAAGCCCCAGTAGTAATGTGAATACTTCTACCAACTAAACAAGAGTTTCTAAATATAGTGAAGCTTTAAAATTTCCTGTTGCATCCCTGTGCCAGGAATTCTACCTCCAGTGACTTGCTGACAGAAAGCTTAGTAGCATGCAATTAAGCATGCCTGGTACAAGAACATGTGCTTTCTCAGACATTCTAGTGATGCTTCATGGAACTCTGACTTGGAACATCTTAGCAATTCCTAGCTTAAAGACTACATAACTAGCCTATGTTATGCCTGCAGCTGTACCACTGTGGCGTCTGATGCTGTCAGATCTTGGAAACTAAGCAGGGTCAGTCCTGGTTAGTCCTTGGATGGGAGACCGTTTAGAAACACCAGGTGCTGTAGGCTTGGGAGAAGGACCCAGCAACCCACTCCCAAAAAACAATCAGCCATTGAAAACCCTATGAATAGCAGAGAAGCAGGACATTAGTGTTTCCTCTGTTGTATGTAGGGTCACTATGAGTCGAGCACCAACTTGACAGCACCTAGCAACAGCAACTATCTTATAAAAAGAGGTGAGTAGGGCAGATGTGATGTACATAAAGTAAAACTGCAAGTTAATGACAGACCTGGGCCCCAAACTCTGAACTCCTGACTCCTAACCTGGAGCTTTTTATTTTTAAAATCTTTGTATTTGGCTGCCTTGTGAAATGTAATTAAGAAGCCTACCAAATGTGTGGTCCACTTGGAGTAGAAAAATGAAATGGACAGATATAACTATTAACCAAGTTCATAAATTCCCATGGATGAAAGCTTTTTTTCACTTTTACTTGGATAAACAGCTGAAGATCTGCTCATTTGATGGAGAAAAACGAAGAGCAGAGCATACATAGCACAGCCACTAAATTACAGGAGAATGACTGAAAAAAATAATAAGATATTCAAATAATTGTGACAAAGCCCTGGGAAGCTTGAGTTCGAAATCTAATAAGCTAGGCTTTGGTAATAGATTCTCTACTGTAGCGCTTGGACTTTGCCAGTACCAGGCGTGCGTATGTGTAATGCTGTCCGTTTGCACATGTTCTAGTTGAAACTCTACCAAATGTGATTTAGCTGACATAGAATGACTACCTGTCATATAGTTGGCAGCGGTAGTGGACAAGGCACAGTGTCTGCTTTTTTGAGGAGATTCAGATGGAGCTATGGGAAGAGGATAGCTGTACAAGTGCTTTTGTGAAGTCGGAGTAAATGTGCTGCAGACACACTAAGAGGAGTGCCGTGAACTCTGGTGAGAAGGTGACAGGAGACTTTTGGAGAAGGCAGCATCTTCAAGAAGGGCCATCAGTGGGAAGTAAAATGTTGCAAAAGGAGAGATGCAGGCTAGAGGGGAGGATGAGCTTCCATTTAGGATCTGGGGGTTAGTGGCTGGGAAAGGGTTATAGTGGCTCTTTTCTTCTGTCCCCCTCCCCTTCCTCCAGCAGATTAGGGTCGAAGCTCAGGTAAAAACTAGTTTTCATGGTACAGAGAAGTCTGTTTCACCAATGAAGATGTAAGGGTTCAGGGCTATTTTCTACCCTGTGTCCATGGTGTTTAGTTTTAAGATTCTAGGATAGGGTGCCTGCAGCCGTAGCCCTGTGGCATTTGATTCCGTCAGATCTCAGAAGCTAAGCAGGGTCGGGCCTGGTTAGTACTTGAATGGGAGACTGCCTGGGAACACCAGGTGCTGTAGGCTTGGGAGAAGGACCTGACAATCCACTGCCCAAAATCAATCTGCCATTGAAAACCATATAGACAGCAGAGAAGCACTGACAATAGTGTTTCACCTGTTGTACGTGTGGTCGCTATGAGTTAGATACCAACTTGATGGCACCTAACAACAACAACGAAGATAGGGTTTGCGCCTGCACGTGGCAGCTTTCTAGCAGCTGCCCTCCACGCCTTGTCCTCCAGTCTGCAGAAGTAGTTAGTGGTTTTCTGCTTGCAAAAGTGGTGGCCTGAGCAAAGATACATTTCTGTAAGTGTCAGGACTGAAGAAGGTTGTTAGGTTAGACAATTTGCAAATACGCTCGGGCCTTATGTCTCTCAAGCTAGTTCCTGTCATCATCCAAGAAGTGAAAAGAATCGCTCTGTTTCTCTCAACAAAGTCTGGATCCCTCCCCTTCATTAGTCCGGACCCTCCCTTATCTTTCTCTCCTTTTGTTGGTAATGACTTGTTTTCCCTTTTCTTTTCATCTTCTCGAATCTGGCACACACAGTTTTAGGTAACTGAGCTTGAGAGCTGTGACAGGAGGGCCCGTCTGTTTCCTTCACTGTTACTTTTCCCAGTGCCTGGAACACAGTGGGTACACAGTAAAAAGTAAGGAAGCATTGAAACTACAGGCATTTCAGGTCACAGTATGCACTGTTAATAGTTTTGCATTCTGACAGTTTTAAAAGGCTCTGCATCCCTCATGGCATGGGCTGGCTCAGGTTGAAGAGGTTACAGTGAACTCTTCCTATCACTGCCATCCACCCAGACTTGTAGGTGTCTCTCACCCTGAGCCTAGGTTTCCCTTTTAGTATCAGCTGCCACTGTGCTCATGCCAAGGTTAATTTCCTCACAGGCCTGGCTGATGCTCTTGGGCCCAGGCCTGGGCATCCTGTGTGCCCATGTTCTTTCTGGGTTGCATCAGGCCCGGCTTCCTTCTCTGGGACGCCTTGTTCTGGTGTCCCAGAAACAGTACACTGTATAGAATCAAGAGACTGCCTCTTTGGCACAGTAAGGCCCTTTGTCCCTCTTAGTCTGCCCTTTCCCCTGCCCTTTGAGTCAGGATCCCATAATCCTGTTCACTTACTGGGTTGTGGCAGGTCCTTTGCAGATTGTCAAGTACAATCCCAGTGTCCAGTCTTACCCTTCACATTGTAGCAATTCATACAAAAATGGAGGGAAGGAAGCCAAAGACTTGCTGGCCAGAGAGTCTGTCTCATCAATCTTTCCTTCCCCTAAGAGGCTCAGAGAGCACAAAGGGCTGATTCCAAGCATATTTTATTTAAAATAAAACTACAATAATAACAGGTAACATCTGAGTTTTGTGCCAAGCCCTTTAATGAGATTAATCCTATTCAATCTTCAAGCAACCCTGTGGGGTCAGTTTTTCAGTCCAGCTTCACTGATGAGGCAGATGGTTGGCTAAGTGACCTCCCCAGACAGAATAAACAGCCTGCTCCCAGAGGCCCACTCTCTTACCTTACTATGTTTTAGCAACCCAGAAGGAGAGCATCTGTGCTCTGTGTTCGTTTGTTTGTTATTTTTAAGGCTCTGTCATTGCTTAGAGCATCTCCACATTTGCACTGGGTATGTCTTGAGTCAGCTCACACCAGTGACGTGGAATCCTTTTTCTGGAAGGCAGTCTTGATAGCCTCATGACAGCTTGGCCAGGGTGTCGGGGGAGGAACGAGGTGATCTGGGGGCCTTTCTAGCACTGTTACATTTGTGGGTATAGTTGTCTACATTGGGCAAAACATCTGTGACACTGGTGAAGGTCCCCCAGAATGTTGATGCAGGGTCTCTCTGTCTGTGCAGGTGCTGTCTTGCTATCCATACCCAAGTGACACACAATGCCCTTCAATGATGAGAAGCAGTGTGTGGGTGAGGACCAGCCAAGCGATTCAGACTCTTCGAGGTTTTCGGAAAGCATGGTTTCGCTCAGTGACTATGAGTGCTCCAGGCAGAGCTTCACAAGCGATTCCTCCAGCAAATCCAGCTCTCCTGCTTGTGAGCCAAGAGGGGAGCGGGGGGCTGTGGGTGGTGGAGATGCTTATACATGTGTGTGTTGGGTTTGACAACCCAGGAATACTAAGAGCAAAGCACAGACTTGTCCTTTCTAGATGTACCAGAATAGCACTGCAAGGCACTGTAGCTATTTTGTGTATGTTCTCAGAAATAAATAGCAACTAGAGTTTTTAACCTGCTGACTTTTATTTTGATCAGAATCTCTAATCTGTCAAACCATAGATCTGACCCCCAGCCCTCGTCTATTCTCCCCAAAGGTGGAAAGCCACTCCTTCTTGTGATTGCTTCTTGGGCGAATTAGGATAAATTCACATTCTTTTTTTTTTTCCTGATTTATTTTCCCTGATTCACCTTGAAGGAAACTTGCCCGCATGGAAGGGTGAGGCAGGAAGTGAAATAATCTCAAGGGTTTCCTGCTGATTTCAAATACCGTTGTGCAAATCACCCAGAAAGGAGCCCACAGAGAGAATTACTACACTGGGGTTGAGTGAAAGATTTGAAAGAATGGCCCCCAAAAAGGGAGGCAGCTCTTTCCTTTTTTGTCTGTGGGCACTGGAGATGTGTCAAGCACGTGTGCTTGCCTTTTTTTTTTTTTTAAACTTTTAAAATTAGCATGTTGTCCAGGAAGTCTAATGCGTTAAACTGACAAAGCAAATGCAGGAAAAAGGAACGAATGCCTAATAGTATCAAACGTACAGAAATTTTTGTTTATTGTATTTATTTAAAATTTTTATGTTTTCATTTTAAAAACTTGGAAAATATATAAGTGTAGAGAAAAACTATTGCCTGTAGTATCATCTGAAGATGACATCTGGCAACACTTTGCCACGTCTGTATTCTTCACATAGACGTGTGTGTTTATATGTGTGGACTTTTTCTACTTAGTATGGTACTAAAACATTTGCTCATGATAGCCTATTTTCTAACCATTGTTCTTATGCTTGTCTACTACTGAATCAAGTGGGTAGACCATAAATTTACTTACCCATTCATGTATCATTGAACATTTAGTTAGTTTCCATTTTCTTTTTGCTGTTGTAAGTAGTGGTTTATGAAAATCTCAGTGCATAAAGCCTTTCTGGAAATTTCTTTGGATGTGTTTGGATTATTGAACCAAAGAGAAGAGACATTTTTAAGGAGAATCTTGAGGTAGAATTGGCAGAAGAATAAACAGCAACCACCCAAGGTTTCTGCACCTTTTTTCACCCTTGGCACTGTATGTAGGGTTTATGCATCTGACAACAGTGCACCTAGGCATCTTGAAGAAGGGTTTTGCTAATTCTCTGCATCAGATTTCTTTCTCCTCCTCCTTTCTCCTCCTCCTCCTTTTTTAAACAAAAATTAGTAGTGAAGTATTGTCAGTGCCTTCATTCGAGGTCATGATTTTTAATCAACAGAAGTGAAGATTTCTAACGGGTTGGGATTTAGCTCAGTTTGTAGAGTGCTGCTCTGCAGTCTCTGAGGTCCTGAGTTCGAGTTCCAGCACCACAAAAATGGGAGAAGGTTGGCAATCCACTCCCGAGGCAATACTAAAACAGTCAGCCATTGAAAACCCTATGAGGGTTGCTATGAGTTGGACATGATTTGACAGCACCTAACAACAACACAACAAGATTTCTAACAGTAATTTTTATAAATGTGATTTATTAGAATAATTCCTTAGTATAATCTCTAGAAATAACTTAAATTCTTTACTACCTTCGTACTGAGCAGTAGATTATCCAGTTTCTCAGATTTGTTTTATTTTACTTTAATTATTTACAGAGTTGTTACTATCTTCTTTACTTAAATTATCTTATGTAGTCACTTTAGGCCAATCCTGTGACAAAGTAAGTTACATCTCAGTGAAGTCAAATGATAGCTACCAATTGGTGAAACTTAAAATTGAATTTAATCTTTATATTTACTGTACATTTAGGAATTAGTGTTTTAAAAATATTCTTATCAATTTCCTATACAATACACGTAAATAAATATAAGTATTGATAGACACTAAAAATAAGATGATTTCATTTTAAAAATAGACCTATAATGGACCTATATTAATAAGCTTATCTTAGAAACATTTTAGAATTTATAATGAAATGTGGTAACTGAACCACAAAAGGAGTGCTTAAAATTCTTAAGTCTTTATTAAGTGAGTAGATCCACCTATTTTTAGTATATATTCCTGTTACTCGTAAAAGCCTGAAATATACATTGGAGTAAGTTAAACCTTGTCTGCATCAGGAGGCTGCCTGGGATGACAATTTCTTCTAAAGCTCTGGCTGACTTGTTTTTCTTTCAGCAACAAGTCCTCCCAGGGTTGTAACATTTGATGAAGTGATGGCTGCAGCAAGGAACTTATCAAACATGACTCTTGCGCATGAAATTGCTGTAAATGAGGACTTCCAACTGAAACAAGACGCCCTCCCGGAGAACAGGTGACTTGGAAGCCTTTGTCGTGTGGAGATGGTGCTGGAGATTATGTTTATACGCATGCATACTTGTGTGTGTCTGTCTGACTGTCTGTCTGTCTGTCTCACACTGATTCCTGGAAGTTCTTGTATAATATCCATGGGGAATATATATTATTTAGTTCTATAACAAGGTCTTCCCTGCAGCCGTAGCCCTGTGGCATCCGAACCCGTCAGATCTTGGAAGATAAGCAGGGTCGGGCCTTGTTAGTACTTGGATGGGAGACTACTTGGGAACACCAGGTGCTGTAAGCTTGGGAGAAGGACCTGGCAACCCACTCCCAAAAATCAATCTGCCACTGAAAACCCTATGAACACCAGAGAAGCACTGACAATAGTGTTTTGCCTGTTGTAAGGAGGGTCTTTATGAGTCGGATACCAACTTGACAGCACCAAACAACAACATAACAAGGTCTTACAGTTTTTTTAAATTCCTCTAGGAGGAATAGTCTTTAGACCTCAGCTTATATGTTACTTCCTGAGGAAAACTTTTCCTAATGTTTCTGAAACGTCTAGACTACAATTGACCCCTCATGAAATATTTCTATAGCCTATAGTACCTCCCTTTTGTTAAGAAACCTTATATTTTTCAATCCATGTCCATCTCACCCACTTGAGTGAAAGTACCATCAACAGCAGAACTATGCCTGTATTGTTTGCTACTCTGTCTGGATTGCCTAGCATAGGGCCTGATGTATAGTACAGGTTTAAGATATATTTGCAGGTCAATTTATTAACAACTGGTATTCAGGGTGTGAAGAATATATAAATGTACCCGAACTAATAGGCAGTCCAGAATATTTGGAGGTACAAATCACAGCTGTAAGGGAGCAATTCTTGGGTAACCTCACCCCAGGGATCTCTGTTTAAAGCCATATCCTTATATCCTACCTCAAACTCTGTCATCAGTGTTTTACAATTCCTCTGTGACAAAGAGGAAAAAAGGCATAAGCTATTACTATAGATAAATTATCTTCGGAGGTAAAGTTGGCTCACAGATAATGGCATTGAATTTTCAACCTCACAGTGCCAATTATTAGTTTTGAGGCATTTTATCAGTTAAGGCAATTTATAATACTTTTGTTTAAAATGGAAATCAGTAAGCATAATAAATTTTCTTCTTTAAACTATGGATCACAGTTCTCCTAGGAGTGTTGTTCATAGTAATCACTAATATTTTTTAAGATTATGGGTTAAAGTAGGTATATTTAGTTTTCTTTGGTAACCACATTTTTTCCATGATCCTTTCTACCAGCTCTACTGCTACATTCCTAGGCTAGGCCATCATCCTCCCTGACCTGGACTGTTTCAGTCCTAACTCATTGTCCCATCTACACTGGCTGGTCCCAGTCCATCCTCCAGACAATCCTTTAGATTGTCTTTCTAAAGCAAATAGCAGATCACATCATTTCTTTGCTTAAAACCTTTCAGGTGTTTTCTATTACAGGTAAAATGACAATCTAAACATTCTGTTATGGCCTAGAAGGCCCTGTTTCCCCAGCCCTGTCTCATAGTACTTTTCTTCCTGGTTCCTTACTGATCTAGGTCCATACCAAGCTCATCGAGCTTCATCTTGCCCAGGGACTTAGGCCCTCTTCCTTCTTGTTTTTGATTGTTGTTCTGCTAGATCTTCACATGACTTCTTTGTTCTCCCTGTTAAGAGTCTGAACTCAAAGATCCCTATCTTAGAAGAAGCTTTTTTATCCAACTATCTCTCCATCCCTATGCAAAACATTATTTCTTTCTGTCTTAATCATAGCCCTGAAATTTTCTCACTATTTTAAAGTTTATTTTATTTATTTATTTATTTAATTTTTTTTTTTTTTTTTTTTTGAGAGAGAGGGTCTTGATAAGTTGAGCAGACTGCCTCTGGCCTCGAACTCACAATCATACTGCCTCAGCCTCCCCAGTTTCTAGGAGCATAGGTGTGCAGCACAGCACCCAGCTCATTATTTTTTTTATTTTTAATTTTTTTGGTCCTCAAGATCAAACCGAGACTCTTAAATGTGCTAAGCTTGTGCTTTACTACTAAGCTATGTTCCCCCCAACCCCATTAGTCATTTTTAATGTGTTTTTCTCTTTTTCTTTCTGCTAACATAACCTTTTGAGGGCAGAGAATTGCTTTTTGCTGTAGTGTCCCCAGTGTATATTGGATGTGTAGTACACATTCATTGACTGACCAATAAAAATGAATTTTTAAAGTTAAAGTTAGTATTTTTTTTATGAAATACAGCAGAAGACATCTTGGGGCTATCTATGCTTTTAACTGGCCTGCAGCCGTGGCACTATGGCATCCCATCCCATCAGATCTCGGAAAGTTAAGCAGGGTCAGGTCTGGTTAGTACTTGGATGGGAGGCCACCTGGGAATACCAGAAGCTGTAGGCTTGGGAGAAGGACCTGGCAACCCATGCGCCCCCCCCAAAAATAATAATAATCTGCCACTGAAAACCCTATGAATAGCAGAGAAGCAGTAGCAATACTGTTTCACCTGTTGGATGTAGGGTCACTATGAGTCAGATACCAACTCAACGGCACTTAACAACAACATACTTTCTTTAACTTAGAAAGTTCCAAGCACAGGCCAGAGTGATAGTACTTTAGGATCAGACAGACTCTGGTTTTGGATCCTGGCTCTGCTTATACCATGTCTGAGCTTCATAGTCCTCCACGATAAGATGTGCACTGCAAACTGTGCACTGTGGCTCATGCCTGTAATCCCAACAACTCTGGAGGCTGAAGCAAAAGGATTGTGAGTTTGAGGTCAGAGGCATCCTGCACAACTTAGTGAGACCATGTCTCAAAATAATAAAAAAGAGGCTGGAGGTGTAGTTCAGTGGTAGAGCACTTGCTTTGCATGAGCAAGGCCCTGGGTTCAACTCCTAAGTACTCCAAAATAAAAAAAAAGATGGGGACTGCACTACTCCAAATGCATGCTCATTGGCATAAATTTGCCTTGCACATGAGTACAAATATTAGTTCCTCTTCCCTTCATTTTCTGCCATCACTAGCAAATGTGAGCCAGGAAAACAAAGGGCAGAGTTAGAATACATGACTTTTATTTAAAAATGAAGTAGCACATTACTAGCTGTTGATTTTCAGATACCCCTCCACAGTGGCCAAGATTTTTCTTTTACTTTTAAAAATATTTTAGCAAATATTTTCTTTGGGAAAAAAGTCATGGTAAAATTAGTCAGATTCCCGATAGCCAACAGAAATGCTTATAAATGATTTGGTTGTTGTTTCCCTTCCCCACCCTCCCCACACACCTCTCCAGAAAATTAAAGAGCTAAAAATTACATTTCAGCCTCTAGGAAAACTTACATTTAAACTCTGCTGTCCCTTATGGAGCTATAACATTGTTCTAGCCTATTCCTAATTGGCCCATTCAAGACAGGTATGTGCAGCTTATAAAGTCAAGAGTCCAGCAATATTTGCCTTTCTAATTGTTCTGGAGTTGTCCAGGAGAGTCTCAAACACTGGAATGAAACATCTGTTGAGTAAATCCCCTCAGGCCACTAGAATAAGTTTTAATATTTAAAGTTGCCAGATAGAATATAATAATCATCGTTGTAGAAGCAATTTTAATTACACTCCTCAGAAAGCTAGTGCTCCTCGTGGCACTATTACATCCTTAAACTGTTTGTACTTTATGAAGAAAAAAATAGATATTCTTAACTATCAAATTGTGAATTCACTCGTCAGGAGTCAATCAAACACTCGTAAATGCCAGGCACTCTGCTAAACACAAGGGCGTGTAGCCACACAAAGGAGTTATGGCCTCTGCCTGGGAGAGAAGTCTATTGCTGTATAGCAAAAGAGACTCCTCAGTAATTATGTCGTTGTTGTTAGGTGCTGTCGAGTCGGTGTCCGACTCATAGTGACATACAGCAGGCGAAACACTATTGCCAGTGCTTCTCTGCTGTTCATAGGGTTTTCAGTGGTAGATTGATTTTGGGGAATGGGTTGCCGGGTCCTTCTCCTCAGTAATTATAGTGCAGGGAATATGTGGTTTTCTAAAAGCTGTTGCAAAATGGGGTAGGTATATGGTAGGAATGTATACTTCAACGCGCATCTATTTTAGGGCATTGACACAAGGGCTGAAGCAAATTGGCCACCAAGTCTGTGGGGAGCTCTTCCTGGGAAGGCTCCTATTTTAGCAGTTTGGTGTGGGTACCTTTAAAGGGGACATCTAAGCAGAAACTGACAGACATTCAAAGACATGTCTCCTCGGGGCCAACCTGTTCCTTTCCTTGCCATGAAACTTCAGCTGTTGAGGAAAGAACAATTTTGTCATCTTGCTCCTAAAGTCTATAGCAGGTCTAAATACTTGTGTAGAAGAATAGTTTAGAGAAATTATGGTATATCCTTAGGAAAGAACTTCATGGAGTTACTGGAAGCTCTCATAAGGAAACATTTTTAAAACCTAGAGGAAACAGGACAAAATACTAAAGGAAAAAATAGAGAATATTGTGCAAACTGGGTACTCTTTGCTATGTTAAAACAATATCAGTGCATTTAACAAGAGAAATTAGTCAAAAACTAATAATGAGATTAAGAGTGGTTTTGTTCTCTGTTTTTTCATCAATTTTTCTAAGCTTTCTAGCAGGAGCATGTGATTTTTATAATCAGTGAAAATAATGCTTATTTTAAAATGGTCCATTTCATTGCTACAGCCTGGCTGGTCAAGTGAAGCACATTGTTCACCAAGCCTTTTGGGATGTCTTGGAATCAGATCTCAATGCGGAGCCTCCTGTGTATGAATATGCCATCAAATTGTTTGAAGAAATCAGAGAGGCAAGTAGATGTTTATATTAATTAATGTCTTAATCCATTTGTTGTTGTTGTTAGATGTTGTCAAGTTGGGGCCAACTCATGGCAACCCTATGTACAACAGAACAAACACTCCTTGATTGTGCCAGCCACATGATCTTTTTTGCTTAAGCCCATTATTGCAGACACTGTGTCAATCCATCTAATTAAGGGGCTTCCTTTTTTGTTGAGCCTCCACTCTCCCGAACATGATGTCTTTCTCCAGGGATTAGTCCTTCCTTACAACATGTTATTGGGGCCACCATAACAGGAAACCATAGACTAGGGGCTTATAAACAATAGACACTTATTCCCCACAGTTCTAGAAACTGAGAAGTCTTAAGAACAAGGCACCAGCAGATTTGGTATGTGGTGAAGGCCCACTTACTTACTGTCATAAAGAATACCTTGTTGCTGTATCCTCATATGATGGAAGGGGCAAGAGAATTATCTAAGGTCTCTTTTATAAGGGCACTAATACTATTCATGAAGACTCTCCCTTCATGACCTAATCACCTCCCAACACTTTCATCTCTAATACCATCCCACTGGGGATTCAGTTTCAACATGTGAATCTAGAGGGGTGTATTAGTCAGTTTTATCAGCACCGTGGCCAAAATACCTGAGAGACAAATCAAAGGGGGAGAAAATTTATCTTGGCTCACAGTTTCAGAAGGTTCGGTCCATGGTTGCATGGCCTTGTGCGCGTGAACAGGACATCATGGCAGTGGAAGTATGTGGCAGAGGAAATTCTTTACCTCATGTTGGACAGGACACGGAGTCTGACGGGAAGGACTCAGGTATAATATGCCCCCAAAGACCTCCCCACTCCAGTGACTTACTTCCTCCAGCTAGGTCCCACCTCCTAAACTTTCCACAACCTCCCAAAAATGGCACCACCATCTGGAGACCAGGTGTTTCCAGGAACCTGTGGAGGATATTTCATAGTCAAACCATAACATTTCACCCCTGTCCCCCAAAGGCTCATGGCCATGTGAAAATGTAAAATGCATTTAATCCATCTCCAAGAGTCCCCAAAGTCCTAACAGTTCCAATGTTGTTCAAAATCCCAAGTTCAAAATCTCTTCTGAGACTCAAGGAAAACTCTCAGCTGTGAGCCCCTGTATAAATAACAAAACAAGTTATGTCCTTCCAGCATACAATGACACAGAGTAAGCATTCCTATTCCAAAGGAAGAAACAGAGGAATAACAAGGAAGGATCAGACCAAAGCAAGAACAAAACCCAGCAAGGCAAACATTAAATCCTGTAAGTTCCATGTCCAGCACCTGGGCACACGGAGGTGGTGTTATGTGAGCTCCAAGATGCTTGGGCAGCCCCATCCCTATGGACTTGCTAGATTCATTCCACATGACCTCTCACTTGGGCTGGCTCCACAACAGGTTTCCTTGGCAGACATTCCACATTCCTTGCTTTTCCATCATCCTGGGGTCTCTCCTTTGTGACTTAGGCTTCATCCTCACATCTTCATCACCCTCTCGGGCTCCTTGCAGGGAATCTGACCCTGCTACACTTTGCCTGGCCTTCCAGGGCTTCCTTTGAAATCTTGGTAGAAGACTCCATAACTCTTATATTTTGTATGCTTGTAAAACCAGTGTCATGTGGATGGCACCAATGTCTGCCAGCATCTCAAGCAATAGCTGGATCTTCTTAGACCACAGCTGCATTGATCTTTGAGTTCCTGGGCAGCTGAACCAACAAAAACACGTTTTTAGAAGGTGCTGTGTCAGCAGGGTACCTCTGTAGGTCTCTCTTCTCAAGGGAAAGTCTTTCTGATGAGTTTATAGTTTTACATCTTGTCGCCTGCAGTCAGTGGTCCCTGGTCAATTCCTGAGTTGCCCTCAAGGCATCTTACCTATTGCCCAGGTGCGAAGTACCTGGCTTTTTAATGGCACCAATTTCTTTAACAACCACACCTTCCTTGTCCACAACTTTCAACTCACTCCTTTTCTAACACAATTGTACATTTTTCAAATCCTTCTGCTCTGTGTTTTACTCCTGGTTCTCTCTGTAAATCTGAGCAAAAGGAAACAGCAATAACCATGGCACAGCCTGAATGCTATGCTATGCTATGCTATCTTGATTTCTTCGAACAGTTTCTCCCACCAAATTAGCCAGCCTGTCACCTTTAAACTCAGTCTTCCACAGAGCTTCAGGGCATGAACAAAAAAACATTATTTGCCAAAATGTAACACAACTGCCTCTAGTCTAATTTCTAGTAGAGTCCTTGTTCCCATCTGAAACCTCATGAACAGTCTTACTGCCCCTATTTTTATCAGCATCCTGGGCTTCTGAGCTCCCACCAGAATTGTCCATTAAGCTCTGCTTACAAGATTGAAGTCTTTCCCTAGCCCACTTCTCCAAACTATTCCAGATTCCTTCTGCAAACCAGTTCCAAAGGCCTAAGAACCACATGGTCAGTTTTAGACATAGCAACAACCCTACTCTGGTTATTTTTCTGTATTAGGCAGTTTTATCATCATTGTGACCAAAATAGATGAGTGAAAAAGGAAGAAAGATTTAGTTTGGCTCATGGTTTCAGAGGGTTGTTTGGCCCTGTGCACTTGGGCAGACATCATGGCCGCAAGAGCATGGGGCAGAAGAAATTCTTCACCTCAGGTTGGACAGGAAGCAATAGGACAGGAAGGAGCCAGGGATGATTTATCCCCAAAGACCCACCCCAAGTGACCTGCTTCCTCCAGCTAGGGCCCACCTCCTAAAGTTTCCACAGCCTCCCCAAATAGTGCCAGCAGCTGGGGACCAAGTATTCAAAACATAAGCCTATAGGGGACATTTCATATTGAAACCATAACAGGGGGGGACCCAAACATTGAGACTGTAGCAGTTAGTTCCCCCTTCCAAAGACAGTTTCATATTATGGGTTCTTTTGGAGCCATGATCTGCAACTTGTTCCTTCTTCTGTGCACTACGTGAAAACTTTTGGAAACACTCTCAGTAATAACGCTTCCTTACCATTCCTTATCAGTTGTTTTCATTCCAACAGGATCAGTCATTCCCCATGGCAGGGGGCCTCTGATTAAGAAAACAAAGGTAGTTTCTTAGAGCTGAGACAGGAGTGTTTTTGACCCACCCCTCAAGCAGAAGCACTGTGTGAAACATTAGGATCATTATAGTATGGACAGGCCTGCAGATGTAGCACTGTGGTGCCCGATCCCATCAGGTCTCGGAAGCTAAGTGTTGGGCCTGGTTAGTACTTGGATTAGAGACCGCCTTGGAACACCAGATACTGTAGGCTTGGGAGAAGGACCCGGCAACCCACTCCCAAAAACCAGTCTGCCAATGAAAACTCTGTGAACAGCAGAGATGCACTGACAATAGTGTTTTGTCTGTTGGACGTAGGGTAGGACACTAACTCTCGACGACACCTAACAACAAGAACAAGCATGGACAGGGAGCTTGGTCATCTAGATACAGAAATGAAAGTGACAACCTTTATTCACATAATGATGTTGCTCACTTTTCGTTCTCTCCCTGTGTAGATTCTTCTCTCTTTTCTGACTCCTGGTGGGAACCGGCTTCGCAACCAGATCTGTGAAGTTTTGGACATAGACCTCATCAGGCAACAGGCTGAGCATAGCACTGTTGACATCCAAGGCCTGGCCAACTATGTCATCAGTACAATGGGAAAGATATGTGCTCCAGTGCGAGATGATGATATCAGAGAGTTAAAGGCTACCGGCAACATCGTGGAGCTGCTGAGGTCAGCACTTCTGTCCTTTCCATTTTCTTCCAGTCTCTCTGTGTTCATTCTGAAGGTAAATGTGAGCATTGGGGAGCACACAGAATAATAACAGGTCTCTCAAAAGAATTCTTCACCCTCAAAGAAAAGCAAATATACAAGCCAGTTGTTTGCATTGTGAGTAGAATTTTCAGATAGAATGGTCTAGCAATGTCTAGAATGTCTAGCAATGTCTAGAATGGTCTAGCAATTGGCTTGCAATGGGCCTTGGGGATCCAGTGATAAAATGACTTATAATCCCTGACCCCAGGGAGTTCATAGTCTATGGGGGAGACAGACTTTGAACAGTGAGTTTGAGTTGTGACAAGTGCCGTGGAAGGCAAAGTAGAGGCTATGAATAGAGTTTCCAGCAGGGGAAGATTATCAGTCAAAGCCCTAGGAAGCCTTCTTTAAGGGTCCCGAGCTGCTACAACTCATAAATCCTGAATTCTCCATAATTTAACCAACAATGCTTGTTTCTCATGCCACAGTCAGATTTAGGGGTTCTTGGTCAGGCAGCTTCCCATATGCCATTTGGGGACCCAAGCTCCTTCTGTCCTTGGTCTCCTCTCACCCAGCCTCTTGGGATCCTCTCCATTCAGGTGGTGAATGGAAACAATCCAGGGGAAGCCATACTCCAGGCCAGAAGGGACAGGTCTCCTTGACTGTGACTAGTCACATACTCCCACCTAGCGGGAAAGGGACTGGGAAAGGTAGTTGCTGTCTGGAAATACTTTTCACAGCCACAGGTCTGCCCTGTAGAGAGGTAGCATGGACCGTTGGTGGCCAGCGAACCATCTCTGCTGGAGCTTCCCCAAGGAAGTGAGGTGCCCATTAAATTATTAGAATCTTATGTAGCCATGTAAACAGTAACTTACCTGTGATCAAGTGGAAAGAATAGTCTGTGACAGTTTTTCCCACTGAAAAAAGAGAACTTTTCTCTTTTTTATGAGTTCAGCCATATTGAAAATTGAATTTTATGTAATAGTGTTGGAAGTTATAGGAGGTGGAGACTGGTCAGAATGTAGCAGGTTAACTTTGTGACCTTAAGCAAGTCAATAGCTTTCTCAAAGTGACACTTTGCCTGCATGTAAAACGGGACTTATGTGTTCTTAGAGTTGTGCTCAGTTCTGGAAGACTGTAAAATATTTGCTTCTAATTGTCTTAATATTAGCATATTATATCAATGTCATTTATTAAGCACCTGCTGGGTATGATTACCCCCCCACCCCCGCACTTCCCTTTCATTATCTCATTGACGGTTCCCAATCTCCCTCCAAGGTTGATGTCCTTCTCTTTCACACATGAGGGAAATAAGGCTCAGAGAGATTGAGTATCTTGTGCATGATCACAAACCTGGTCATTTGCAAAGTGTACTTGAGTACAGGGCTCCCCAACTCTTTCGTTCATTTATTTATATTTATATATTTTATTTCCCTGGTAGTAGAAAATGTATACACTACGTTCAGGCTCCTTAAAATTTCAGGGGCTTTCAAATGAACGTTCCTTCTTGAATTTTTCTAATTGTTGATATTTCTCTCTGATAAATTGTCTCTCTGTCAATTTATGAGTGGTTGTATGGGTGAGCTAGACATATTATGTCTTCTATAGTAAATGCTCTTGATATATGTAAAACTTTTGAAGCATACTTTTCTATGAAAAGTGACCTTGTCAAATGACTGTTGGAACTTCAAAACAATTTCAAGGATGTTTCTCTTATCCAACATGTAACAAATGTTGTTGTTGTTGTTGTTAAATAATAGTTGATGAATTTGAGCTTAACTTCTTTATCACTTCTCTAACTATTTTAATTCTAAAATTTTTAGGCAAATATTCCATGTCCTGGACCTCATGAAAATGGATATGGCCAATTTTACAATTAGGTGTCTTAGGCCACACCTTCAACGCCAGTTGGTAGAATATGAGAGAAACAAGTTCCAAGAAATTTTAGGAGAAACTCCAAGTAAGCATAATGTAATGTGCATTTATGTTGAAATTGGGTGAAAATGTGATAATGTGATTTTTCACATTTTATGTAATGCTACTAAAGAATTTTGGTCTTCCAGTTAATTTTTTTAATTTTTTTCCAATACTGGGAGGTTGAACTCAGGGCATTGCATATGCTAGGCAAATGCTCTACCACTGAGCTGCACCTCCCAGCCCCTTCTAAATTTTTTTTATTTTGAGACAGTGTCTCCCTAAGTGACTGCCAGTAGGTGGTAGAGCCTAGAGAGTTCAAACATGTTTCTGACTCAAAGCATGTGGATTTTGACATTATGTAACCCTGTCTTTCTTCAAACAAGACACCAGCTGTCTGTGGGGGATGTTGCAGAGGGATCTCTGGCATCAATTGGCTGAGGGTAACAGATGACATCTAAGGATATTTCTATAACAAAGTTTCTGCTATTTCAAGAGCTCTATTGTTTTTAGGTCCAGTAGGAAAGGGATTAAGAGAACTAGAACTGTGCACAGAGCTTCAGCCTGAAACCTGAACCCTAGCAACCATGTTCTCAGCAGCAGATTCCTGCGACTTAGTGATGGGTTTCATTTGTGTGCCTGTGTATGTGTGTTTGTACACTTGTGTGTGCATGTACCCATGTCTTGAATCAAGATGGCTTGGAATCTTGAGCAAATTCCTTAGTATGGGTTGAATTACAGTTTTCTTCATTTCAAATTATTTGTTTCTCTCTTCAAAATCCAGGGTTAGTGACCTGTACATTTGTACCTCTCATAGACCTTCCAGAGATTTAAGATAGAGTAAATCCAGCTATGCTTCTAGGTCATTTTTGCTCAGCTAGAGAAATCAAGAGAGCAGAAAGCAGAGGACATGTCAGCTGTTAATTATATCCCCACGTCATTCTGCCAAAAAATCAGCTCCTGTGTCCTAATATCAAAATAAGAGCCTCATAGTATCACACAGAAAGGCAAAAATGGGTTGGATTTTTGTGTGTATATTATTTGTATATATTTATAACTTTATTGGAAAATTAATACAAAGGACTCCCAATTTCTGAATTGACTTCAGGAAAATATTTTATTTTGCCTAAGAAGATATTTTATACATGGTAATTGCCTTATTTAGAATACACTCTGGAAAACCTTAGGCAATGATTGAAAGAATATACCAAGCATCAACAAGGTAACATAAATTCAACAACCAAATTGCCCATAGAAAGAGTAACAGACTATCCTTTGGTTGGGGAAGAAGAACCATAAGTACTTTTTAAGATATCCAGAAAGAAAAGGTTTAATAAATATATTTAAATAATATATAAGATGCTTCTATGAACATGTGGTTCTTTCAAAAATCCAATGGGACAGGAAAATATCCAACCCCATTATGATTTTCTCTGCCTGGTACATAAGATAATCAGGGACATTTAAAAGAAGAACACACTGAGCAATGACCTCCTCAGAGTCATACCCTTAGTTAATAGCGCTTGGACTAGAAGCCAGGTCTCTCTAATCCAAGTCCAGATGCAACCAAGCTGTGCCTTTTGTAACTTTCTTTGGATTTTTCAGCTTTGTGTTATATTGTTGTTGTTGTTAGATGTCCTCGAGTCGGTCAGTATACAACTCATAGCGATCCTACATACAACAAGTGAAACACTATTGTCAGTGCGTCTCTGCTATTCGTAGGGTTTTCAGTGGCAGATTGATTTTTGAGAGTGGGTTGCAGGTCCTTATCCCAAGCCTACAGCATCTAGTGTTCCCAGGTGGTCTCCCATCCAACCAAATACTAACCAGGCCTAACTTTGCTTAGCTTCCAAGAGCTGACAGGATCAGACGCCACAGTGCTACAGGTGCAGGTTTTGTGTTATATTAGCTGGGTTGTATTGCAAGTAGTAGAAGCTCACATACGAAAAAAGAAAGAAATGAAAGATTAGGGGCAGTTCACAGAATCTAAGAAAGAGCTTAAATGCATGAGTAAAGCCAGGTGTCTGAGCAGGGAAAACCAAAGGAAAGCAAGCCTCCGTCATCCGGATCGTTGATGTGTACCTCAAACATGGGCTATCCCTGAACACTCTGGTCACGCTCAGCGTCACTGCAGAGAGGCTGAGGGGAAAATGACTCAGACCAACCACTGGTCAGGAAGACAGGGCCTCTTAATTCACAAATAAACAAACAAACAAAAAACCATGATGTGAAATGGCTTCTCAAGGAAAACCAGTCCCAAAAGAACAGAAAGTGAGGTGTTGCTAGGCAAAAACGAATAGATGTCACAGATAAGGGGACTACATTTTTCTGACTGAAAATTGGGACCCTTCAGTAAAGCACCTATAATGCCATTGCATGTTCTTGTGTTTCTTTCTCCTACCTTACTCGAAATTTCTTGAGCACAGATGCCGTGTTTATTTATGTACGAATCCCCAATAGTTAGTATGGTACCTGGCACATAGTAAGTGCTCAGTAGTAATCACTGAATAAATGAACAAATGGAGAACCTCGTAGTACTGTTCCCATGAAAAAATGATCATTACAAAGTGTTGTGTGTTGGCGTTGTTTTGGGAACCGGCTCTGTACTAGCTTGGAGGAGTGTTTCTCAACAAGTCACAGAGAACAACAGGTGTTTCTCTGTGAATATGTACTGTCTGTACTCTAACAGTCCTACTCAATTCTGACTATGCATTAGAATCACCTGGGGCATTTGGATGCAGATGCCTGATCCCCACCTCAGACTGGTTAGATTAGAATCTCCAGGAGCTGTGCCCACGATCTTTATTTTTTATTTTAAAGCTCCCAGGGTGATTTTAAACTCAGCCAGAATTGAGACCCACTAAGCCACACTGTTGCTTTTGTTCAAGATAACTAAATGGGCTTTTAAATGTGTCAGCTGTAAATGATTAAACTTGGAGTCTAAACGCTTATTACTGCCACATTGTAATTACATCCACGTTGATTTCCACTCCACTTTCTCTGTTGGATGTCTTTTAAATGAGAGACTGAAAAGTCTTTTACATCTTTATAAACAGAACTAGCAAACCAAGAACATTTGCCAACTGAGAAGAAACAGAGTTGTGCGATCTGGGGGTAGTGTAGTTTCAGTGTAGCAAACAAAACAACTCATTAATTATCCTTGTTCTAGTGCTGCATCTAAGGAAAAATTTCAATCTATTTTTTCTTTCTCTGGCTCCTTTTTTTTTTCCAATCTGCACCTGTGTTCAGTCTGCACTTTTTCTCAGTTGCCACCTTATAAATTCTATTCAATCCATACTTTCATAAAAAATGTGATACAAAAAAGTGATTTGTTTCTAGTGGGAAATCTTAAAACTGGTTCTAACATAAAATAAAGAACATTTTACTCTAAAGTAGACAGCCCAGTAGAGAAATACTTCCTCCAAACTTTTAAGCCTTCAAGGATAGCCTTTGGTGTGATATCATTTGGTTCATGATATAAGAGGGATGTAATTTAAGATTGGAGGAAATACTTATTTAAAAAAAGTAAATTCATACTAATTGCCATTGAAAACCCTATGAGGGTTGCTATGAGTCGGATACCGACTCGACGGCACCTAACAACAACAACAACAACAATTGTCATCTAAGTCAGTAGTTCTCAGTTATGGATGATTTTGACGCACGCGCACATACTCAGGGACAGTGAACCATGTCTAGAAATACTTGCCTGTCTTACTCTGGCAGGGGGTGGGGAGGTGGAAGGCTTGGATTACTACTGGCATCTAGTGGGTAGAGGCCAGGAATACTGCTAACCATGCTATAGTGAATAGGGCAGTGCCCCACAGCAAAGAATAGTGCTGAGACTGCACCACCTTGTTGTAGGTCAAGAGTTGGGATGAATTGATTTCATGATGCACACATACACACAAATATCTTCATGCTCCGGGACAACTTGGGCTTCAATAAGCAAGGAAATCTATGTGCAGTTGCAACATTGTGGGTGGTTTTGTGTTTGAAAGAAGTCTTATTTCAGCCAGCCCTGGTGGATGGCGAGTGCCTTCCTCTTCTTGCCCTCTTTCCATTGTCTGAAGGGGGCTGTCTCCACTTTGCAGAAGCAAGCACCTGCTGAAGCACCTTTGGAGCAATTCTGTACGAGATGCAGCTGTTAGTGTTGTTAGGTAGGTGCACAGAGTCGGGTCCATGATGATACCTAAAAATAATAATAACCCATTTGATAGTAATTTAGGGCTGGGATTTAGCTCAGTTGGTAGAGCGCTGCGCTGCAGTCTCTGAGGTCCTGAGTTCAATTCCCAGCACCGCAAAAATGGGAAAAGGACCTGGCAATCCACTCCCAAGGCAATCCCGAAATAGTCAGCCATTGAAAACCCTATGAGGGTTGCTATGAGTCAGATGCCAACTCGACTGCATCTAACAACAACAAAAACAATGCTGAAAAATGAAATAAACTCAAGACCTCATATTTCCAGTCATACATATTTTTAATGGAGAAAAATTGAACTTCATAAATAGACTTGTTTAAAGCGAAAGGACAACCTCACTGGACATTGTCACATTTTTGAAAGTTAAATTAACTTCCTCCCTTCCTCACCACTTCTTTCTTTCATCTTCCTTCTGGAAGAGATCTTGACAGATAACTAGGGATCGTGTTGGGTAAAGTAGATTTTCAGTTTCAGTGTGTTTTCTAGGTAACAACTCCTTTAAAAGTGTTGGCTTTTCTTTAACGTCTGCTAAGATTCTACTTACTCAAACTAGTGTACTAATTGGTCTTAAGAAATCAAGCCAGATTCTCAAAAAAGCCTGTCTTAACCAACCCACTGCTCAGCCTAACCATTCTTTGGATGCCATGGAGATCAGTCTGTCTAAGGTAACTTCAGTGGTGAGGCAGCTGTTGTGTGACAGACAGAGGACCTGGCTGGGACCTCCTGAGCTTTCGCAACAAAACCGATTCAAGTGGAGAGACATTAATCTCCATTTAGTGGTGCTTGGAGAGTTAAGTGGTCTAACAACCATTATTAACACTTACTGAACATTTCCTGTGTACCAGAATGGTTCTCAGGGTTTTCCATGTATTTGTTGAATCCTTACTACAACTATAAGAAGGGACCATTATTATCCCCACTTGAAAGATGTTAATACTGAGTATACATTAAGTACCTTACCCAAGGCACATAGCTAATGAGTGAGAACAGCCAGACTTTAGCTTAGTCTGGCTGGCTTGGAGGCCATGCTCCTGGTCATTGTACCACTCCTCCTGTAGGGGAGAGCCTATCATACAAAGTTCTGAGTAATGTGTTGATCACTTTGATACTAAGTTATACTTAATTGAGATTCATTCATCTGCAACTCAAATTTGCCTCTGTAATCAAGTAGCTTTCCCATTCCCTGTCTTGCTTTCTGTTGTAGAATAGACTATTGACGATCAGCCTCTCTGTTGCAAGTGACATTTGTGTTGGTTTTTTTTTTTTTTTTTCTTTTTCTTTGCAGTACTAGGGGGTGAACTCAGAGGTCTCATGTTAGGCAAGGGCCATACCACTGGGCTGCATTTCCAGCCCCTTTATTTTATTTTATTTTTTTTTGGAACAAGGTCTCACTATGTTATACAGGCTGCCTCTGCCCTCCAATGTGCAATTCTCCTTCCTCAGCCTCCTGAGTTGCTGGGATTACAGACATGCACCATGACACCTGGCTGATATTGATGTTCTTGTCAAACCTATTGCAAAGAATAAAGTACCTCTCTGCTTGCTTGGGTTCAGTTTGAAATTTTAGAAACAGGAGTTGCCCATGCTGTGCTGGATGTAGTTGATATTGACTTGAGACTCATTTGCTACATTCTCAGGAATTTTGTGGGCTAATAAACAGAGCATTACTAAAAATTAAATTATGTAAACTTACAGTTAAGTACATTGAAAACAAAGGTGGAGCTGCAGTAAAAAGTTTGCCAATTTCCTGTTAAACATACACTTACCCTAAAACCTAGCAATCTCAATACTGAGTCTTTATCGCTGACAAGTGTAAACTTACATTCATACAGAAACCTGAATGTGAATGTTCATAGTAACCTTATTTATATAGTCTCAAATTCAAACCAACCCAAATGCCTTTCAGTAGGTAAATGGGTAAATAATCCATACAATGGATTGTATATCCATACAGTGGAATACTATTCAGCAATAAAAGGAATGAACTATTGGCACATACAATTCGGATGGAGGTTGAGTAAACAAAGTTAGTATTAAAGGGTCATTGTATTAATCTACTCAGACTACCATAATGAAATACTGTAGACTGGACCATCCAAACAACAGATATTTATTTCTCACAGTTGTGGAGTCTAAATAGTAGGAGATCAAGGTGCCAGCTGATTTGGTTTCTTGTGAGCACTTTCTTTCTGGCTTTCTGATACCTACCTTCTTGCTTCTTACATGTCCTTCTCTCCATGTGTATGTATGGAAAGAGAGGACACTATCTTGTGTCTCTTATTATAAGGACACAAATTCCAGCTGGGGGCTCCACCCTCATGACCTCATCTAACCCTAGTTAACCACCCAAAGGATCCATCTCCCAAAGCTATCACACTGGGAGTTAAGGCTTCAACTTGTAAATTTGTGTGTATGGGCAGGCTCTAATATTCAACCTATAACAGTTACATGTTGCTTGATTTATATAACTTCTTGAAATGACATAAAGTGATCAGTGGTTTTAAAGGTTACAATTGAGGGGAAGAGTGTGACTATTAAGGGGTAATATGAAGGAGTCTTTTTGTGGTAATGAAATAAGTAGTTCAGAATCGTGGTTGGTTATATGAAACCACATGTATAATAAATATATAATAAACTTTCATGGAACTATGCACATAGGTAAGGAATGCATGTAAAAACTGGTGAAATCCAAATGAAGTCTGTATCTCAATTAATAATATCATACCAATGTCAGTTTCCTAGTTTTGACAATATAGTGTGGTTAGGTAAGATATTGTCTTTGGGGGCGAGCTGGGTGAAGGCTAAATTTCTTGAGTTTTGAACTATTTGAAAATCAAAAGTTATTTTTAAAAGCCCTAAAAATGAAGAACGAACTATGATACATAAACACAACATGGATAAATCTCAAAAACATTTTGTTAGGCATGCTATGATTCCATTTACATTAAGTTTTAGAAGGCAAAACTAGTCCATGAAGCTACCAATTGAAAGCAGTTGAATGGAGTGCAAATTGAGTGGTAAGGGAGGTGAGAGAACTTTGTGGGGGGAATGGAAATGGTCTATATCTTGTTTTGGGTGGTTGTTGTATAGGTATATAGAATGGTCAAAACTCACCAAACTGAATATGTAAGAACTAAGAATTGTATTAAAATTTTTATATGCCTGTAAATAGGTTGTTGTTGTTGTTGTTAGGTGCCATTAAGTCAGTGTCTGACTTACAGCAACCCTATGTACAACAGGTGAAACACTATTGTCAATGCTTCTCTGCTATTCATAGGGTTTTCAATGGCAGATTATTTTTTGGGAGTGGGTTGCCAGGTCTTTCTCTCACCTATAAATATATATGTATTTTATATGTATGGGAAAAAAAGCAAGTAAAAGGAAAATGGTAAAGTGAAAGTAAATAAATGCTGGCGATGCATCACTTCTTAATTATCTTGACATCTTTCATGCCTGTGTCAGGATGATGAAATCACTGTGTAGCAGTGTGCTACTGGGCATCTCCTCCCAGCTTCATGTTCAGTGACCCTCCTCTTATTTGCTCATTCTATAAATGAGGAAATCCAAAGCTCAGAGGAGAAATGTTCTGCTCTGCTCCTCTCTCTCCAGCAGCCACATGCATGCTTCTCCCATCTCCCAGCCCTGCTCTCTTCCCTGTCTATGCAACGTACTTTACCCTCTAGCAGCTTGTTTAGCTTTTCTGTTCTCTCTGGCTTCTTTACCTTCCCTTGGGAACAGAAACATCCTTATGCCGATCCACCCAGGGAACCCAGGTTTTTCCAAGTTCCGTTCCAGGCTTACCTAAGCTTTTCCAGGTACCTCAGTTTTCTCTGTAATTATCCCTTAATGGTGTGCTATCTTTAATATACCTTATCTATACTGTGTACTCCCCCATGTAACTGTCAACTTGTCGTGCTATGGGGGTTCGTGTGTTGCTGTGATGCTAAAAGCTACACCACCAGTATCTCAGATACCAGCAGGGCCACCCATGGTGGACAGGTTTCAGCTGAGCTTCCAGGCTAAGACAGACTAGGGAGAAGGGCCCAGCACCCCACTCCCAAAACAATTAGCCATTGAAAACCCTATGAATAGCAGAGAAGCATTGTCAAATATAGCACCGGAAAATGAGCCTCCCAGGTTGGAAGATGCTCAAAAGACACTTGGGGAAGAGTTGCCTCCTCAAAGTAGAGACGACCTTAATGAAGGGAATGGAATAAAGCTCCTGGGACTTCCTTTTGCTGATGTGGCCTGACTCAAAATGAGAAGGAAAATCGTGTCTGCAACATTAGGTTCAAACATTAAAAGATCACGTGCATGGCACAGTGTTGGGTAGTGTTTTGTTATATCGTACGTAGGGTCTCTGAGTTGGATTCAACTTGATGGCACCCAACCATGTATTCTGTACTATGAAAAATCTGGGAGAAATCCTACAATCCTTTCCTACTGTAATTAAGTGGTCACCAAGACTTGTGGGTACTGCCCCTAAGTATTTCTTGTCCCTCCCTTGACTCATTTCCATTGTCCTTGTACATTCATATTCTTGTCTGAACTACTGAAACAGCCTACTGTCCCCCCACTAATCCAGTTCTCCTTTCTAATTGATTTATCTAGCATACGTCTGTGATCATATCAGATTCATGTTGAAAAAAAATTACGCAAAGACTCCATGTTCCCCATAACTGGTAAACTAGAATCTATGAATCTGGTAAGATAGAATGACAATTGCTTATGGGCATGTAAACACAAGCATGAGCATGCATCTTAGGGAAAGTATAGCTTTAATCAGAGACTTATAGACCCAGGACTCCAAGATGCTTAACATTTAACTGGTGACGTGCCCTAACCAGAACATAACCAATGACTTTGGGTCATTACCCAGCTCCTTTTTAAGGATATGTAGGTATTTCTTTTTGTTGCAAGTGGGTTTATGTTTTAGTTTAAACCTTTTTAAAAATATTTTGTTGCTTTGGTTTCAAAATATGTATTTATTAACATTTTATATATAAAACAAAAACTCGTACTACAATATATTAAATTGGCAGTAACTCAGAAGAATCTTTACTTAAAAAATGAAAATCACTTCTTGATATCTTTAATTGAAACTTTATTCAATTATGGACCAAAATAAAAGACAAAATAAAAAGCCACTTGCAACAAAAGCAAATGCCTTATACATCCTTAAAAGAGCTATAGCTCTTAGTGACCTGATGTCATTGGTTATGTTATGGTTAGGGCACATTAACCTGTATTATGGTTAGGACACAGTTAAGTGTCAATAATCAATGCCTTTTGTCTATATACCCTCTCTGCACAAAACTCAAGGTCACTTGTGAGCTGGTTTCTGGTTTTGTTTTTGTTTGGGTTTTTTTTTAGAGTGTGTGTGTGTGTGTGTGTGTGTGTGTGTGTGTGTGTGTGTGTGTGTGTGTGTGTAACAGAGAGAGAGCAGGGGGTGGAGGAGGAGACAGAATGACAGAGTGACCATGATCTGGTTTCTTACTATCCAACCAATCCCACCTGCTACTACTTTCTTTCCCTAATTCTTTATGAGCCAGCAATACAGATTTGCTAGGCAATATCCAGAATGTTCCTTATGCTATCTTCAACTCTTTATATGGGTTTTCTTTTTAATGGAATGATAGCCTTTTCCTGTCTCCCTTTTACCTTCACGTGTCACTATGGAGTTCTTTCTCTTGACTCTGTCCTGGGCAACCTCTGCTCCCACCTGTCCCCCTGTGCCTCTAGCATTCACTGTGTCCTATTATAAGTAATTGCTAGTTTACAGCCCTGTCTCCCCATCTGGACTAGGGACATGGCTTTACCCCTAGTTCATGCCCAGTACCTAACACAGAATCTCTCATGTGGAATACACAAATGAAAGGATCAATGAGCTACAGGATAAATATGTGGCTTTTTTCATTCTTAGATGCTCTCAATCAAACTACAGAATGGATAAAGGAATCTTTAAATGAAGAATTACTTTGTCTTTCTGAGACTGCTGTATCTCCTGGGGCTGAAAATGGCTCTATGCCAAGCGTGAGCCCTACCTTGGTGCTAAATAACAGCTACTTGAAACTGTTACAGTGGGATTATCAGAAGAAAGACTTACCAGAGGTGAGTCCTCCAAGATTTCCAATGTTTTAATTCTTAAGTGCTAACTCTTTAAATCAGTTGGCCTGTTGATGTTGCATGTGGTGTAATGACTTTATTGAAATCAAATAAAAATGGGAGTTTGGATATGCCATTGCTTATTTTACATTTTCATGGTATTGTGCTTCCCTTTCTATTTTTACATTTTAAATACATGTGCTAGACACTCATGACAGATGGAACACGGCTCCAGGAACTGACAGAAAAACTGAATCAACTGAAAATCATTGCTTGTCTGTCCCTCATTACCAACAACATGGTGGGTGCTATTACAGAAGGCCTGCCTGAGCTTGCCAACAGGTTAAAAAGGATATCTGTGGTTCTACTTGAAGGCATGAGCAAAGAGTAAGTGCTCCACGTTTGTATCTGTTCCCTATGTGTGAAGGCTCTGCATGTGTTTCAGAGAATTCACGTTACCCTGGACATCTGGGTGTGAAATTCAGGACTGTGCTTTAGAGAAGCTTATCTTACACCTTTTTCTAGAATTTCTTCCAGTGTCTCTCAAGGGTTGTATGTCATCTCATAGGAAGGGAGAGGTGTTTTTATAACAAGTGCCAAGATGGGTGTGTGCACGTAAGAGCTTCATTCTTGACAATACTGTGGAAAACACACACACAAAAACCCAGAAATACACTGAGCCCAGGGTTTAGAATTACCCCATCAAAGAAGGCTTTGAGGTTCAATTGTTCTACTTCCTCATTTTTCCGCAATGACATGTTTACTGACTTCACCAACCCAACCTGCTATGAAGTCTTTAGAAGTGATAACAATTGTGTCCTTCAAAGATGTGACACAAGTCTAGTGAAGTTTTGTTTTTGCTAAATTCATCTCCAGTAGCCTACTTTCACTGAATGCTAGAGTCCTATTTAGATTTTGCACTTAGGTCATCTCATTTCTGTTCAAGTCAGAAAATGTCTAGTGTAGTCAGTGGCCAGATGTTTTCCATGGGTCTTATAAACCAGCAACTCCTGCTAGTTTATCTTGCAGATGTTTGCAGAGACATGCCTTCTTTATTCTTGCCGGTAAAGGGAGATGCACCTATCCTCAGCCAATAATCAGCACATAAAGCACTTGACAGAATTCTAGACTAGAAGCCTGGGTGTCTCAGGATCCAAACTTCTCATTGCACACTGAGGTTCGGAGAAAGAGTAGAATTTGCTTTGGGCTGCACAGGTAGAAAAGGACAAACCAAAGCCTGAGTTTTGATCTGTGTCAAGGCCCTGCCTTTTTACTTATTCTACTGCTAACCTACCGTGTTCATTTATATCATATTCTATGACCTAGATTGAAAAAAAAAAAAAGGAAACTTTGTCTGGCTTTGCAGTTGGTTTTATCTTCGAATTTCCTCACGTTTTATAACCATTACTTCCCAGAAACTTTTATTTATTTAGTATTTAGTGAACATCCATTGCTGCTTACAGTAAATATAAAGCATATAGAAACTGGTTACTAAGAGGTTAGGCTTTCAAGTCAGATGACCAGGGTTTACATCTCCACTCTGATATTGTCTTGTTATATATGCTTGAACAAGTTCCCAAGTCACTTTGAGCCTCACTTTCTTACTTGTCAAAAGGAAACAAAAAATTGTACTTACCTTGAAGTTGTGAGAAGCTAAGAGGAATCACATGAAACTCAGTACAGGTGGCTGGCACATAGGGCTTGCTGAATGTTAGCTACAAATAACTGTTTCAGTATTAAATCATCCTCTTTATAGCTTTATCTGGTTATTTATGTGGCTCTTCCATTTAATTTTTTCTCCTTTCTTAGGAGATGAATGCAGTCAATTCTCAAGTTTCCTTATTATGGATGGGGTGGTAGGATTGATAATATTAAAAAGCAAGTCATCCCAAACAGCCAGTAGATTCACATGTCATTTATATCTGATTTGAAGATTCATCTCAAAAACAAGAGTTTTGTCTTTATTGTGAATAGGAAGCTCTGGCTCACACTAAAATTTAACTTTTCCTTTAGCGTAAGAACTCAACTGATTAAAAGCAGGAGAAAGCTAGAGCACTACTTCATAGAGGATAAAAAGGCAAAAGGTAAAAATTTTGCCAAAACAATCTACCCTTGGGTTGTAAAACCCTGAAGGCAGGTCTAGTGTGGGTGTACAACCAATTGCAGTCAAGACAGAACATGAGGCCTTTTTTTTCTTTTTCTTTTCTTTTTTTTATGGTACTAGGGAGCTGAACTCAGGGCCTTGAACATACTTTGTAAGTGCTCTTCCACTGGGCTGCCCTCACAGCCCATTTTTAACTTTTTATCCCGAGACAGGATAAACTTTTTAAACTTTTTATCCTGGCCTCGAACTCATGATCCTCCTACCTCAGCCTCCTGAGTTGCTGGGATTACAAGCGTGTGCTGCCACCACACCCAGTGAAGGGCTTATTTCTTATTGCTGTTAATGATGGCAATAATGATATATTGTTCTTCTCATTTTCTTCTTCTCATTAAGCATTCACTATGTATTTTACAATCTGCTAAGAGCTAATCCAGGCATATAGCCAGTTCAGTAGTGGAGCTTAGATTTGAACCAAGCTCTGCATGACCCCACAGCTTATGTTCTAATTCACTCCATTATGCTTCCCTCTATAACTGTGCCTTGCTCTAATCTCATCCTTTGACTTCCACTTTCCACGTAGTTATTTTGCAGACCTTTTATGGGTCGTGAGCTATCATTTGCAATCATTCTTTAATAGTGTGGATTCAACAAATGCCCTTTCTAATTACCTCCTTAATTACCTACTCCTTAATTACTTTAAATTTTTTTTCTTTATGTATTTGGAGTTATTCATCCATTACTTGAAAGTAATAATGGTGAGGAGTTTATTGTCTTTGGTCATAATCAAGAGTTTTAGGTAATTTGATCTTTGAATATCTTTGTTGGTTAGTTTTGAATAGTGTTATAGATTTAATGTTAAGAAATAGAAAAAAAATGAATTGATTCAACCTTATTTTCCAAGCACACTTTTTAAGAAAATTATGAATGAATCCACTCAGCCTAGTGGGCTTATTTCAAAAGGTAAATTGGTATTTTCTGTCCCTTTCTGTTAAACTTGTATGTGAATAGAGTTGCAGACTTATTTCTCAGGGGCATGCTTTTCTGCCCATGTTTTCCTGTTCGGGCACCATGTGCACAATTGCATTTAAAAATCTATTACATGTGAGGGTTGATAGTTGAGAAGAGCTGCTATTTTCTGTTTATTCAAGTAGAAGTGATTATTGTCAGTAAGCATGGGAAATAAGTTCGAATTTTAAAATGCAATAAAAAACACCTGAAGAACAAAAACTTTCCCTGGTGGGATTTCATTTTGTTTTATAGGTCCTTTATCTTGAAGGAAGCCCTGAATTCTATCGGTGTTCAGACTTGTGTGGAGGTGAACAAGACCCTGAAAGAGAGGGGCTTACCCACTTTAAATGCTGAGGTTCAAGCTAATCTCATAGGTCAATTTTCAAGCGTTGAAGAGAAGGACAATCCCATCCAATCCTTGATTGGTGAGTACTCTCTTTTTATTGGCTTCTGCTTCAATTTGCTTTAACTTGCTGTTTTTGACTAATAGTAAATATCAGTCATACTTTAGTCTTAAACACATTACTAGAAGGTACAGTTTCTGGGGTATTTCAGATTTTGGATTTTTGGATTAGGGATTCTTAACCGGTAATGTCTATACAAATACTCCAAAATCTGAAAAACTGCAAAATCTGAAACTCTTCTGATCTCAGGCATTTTGGATAAAAAGATATTCAACATTTACCTTCTTTGGGAGGATAAATATTAAAAATATAAAGAAGTATCAATATTTTCAGAGGTCTTGGTCTCCCTGCTTCTTCTCTGTATATATGTAGTGAGGGGGGAGGGAGTGTTTCACAGCCTGCTATCTTTAACTATTCGTCCAATAGATCTTATGATTGGGGGGCAATTCAAACCAGCTGGCAGTGCATTCACAGAAAGTAAATATTGGTTCTTCTGTGAGTGAGCCTGCAGGAACTGAGGCTTTTTTCTTGGTCCTGATTAAAGAGGGAAAAAAAAAAAAAGGCTATGGATCTGTGATACATAACAGGTGGGCACTTTTTGGCCAGAAAGATGACTATCTTATTGTCAAGTCATGTTGTTGAGATGGGACAATGGAGAATGTAGCAGTTAGGACTTTGTTACCTGTGACAAAGAATTGAAACTTCTAAGCTAGTGATGGAGAAGGACCTGGCAATCCACTCCCAAGGCAATCCCGAAACAGTCTGCCATTGGAAACCCTATGAGGGTTGCTGTGAGTCGGATACTGACTGGACAGCACCTAACAGCAGCAACAGCAAGCTAGTGTAAGCAAAAAGGACCCTTGTTTTCTCATACAGTTTCAAAGAGCAAGGGTAGGACCAGCTGTGGTAAAGCACAATCAGCTCACTGGTTTCCCACCTCCATCTCTCAATGCCACCCTCCTCTGCACTGGCTGCCTGCACAGGCTCTTCTTGTAACAGCAAAATGGCTTCAGTGCCAGCCTACATCTTTCCATAGTTAAGTCAAGCAAAAACAAGGAGTCTGCCTCTCCATTAGTGCAAACAGTGACCCCAGCATTGAGTCCTCTTGGCTCCGATTGGCCTGTCTGTAGTCATATCCCGTTCCTGAATCAGTCTTGGTGGCCAGAGAGAAAGGAACATAAGCCTTAGACATGCGCTCACTTCCTGGAGCCAGGGTACAGACTGGCTTACCCAAATACCTGATGAGAGCAGGGAAGAGATGGTTCATTCTAACTCAAGTTACTACGGCCAACAACAACATGACTATCTAAAGGGGGAGAGGTTTTGTAAAATGCAAGTGTCTACTACAGAGGCTGTGAATGACTAGACGGAAGAAAAGAGCATAGAATTAGACACTGATATTCTGAGATGGGGGCTGGGATTTAGCTCAGTTGTGCTGCAGTCTCTGAGGTCCTGAGTTCAATTTCCAGCACCGCAAAAATGGGAGAAGGGCCTGGCAATCCACTCCCAAGGCAATCCTGAACCAGTCAGCCATTGAAAACCCTATGAGGGTCGCTGTGAGTCAGATAGCGACTGGACGGCACCTAACAACAACAACAATTCTTAGATGAATATGCAAGGTTTCCAAGTACAACATTGATTTTCCTAAGAATAAATACACCCTTTATTATTTATTTGAGGTTCCGAAATGCTTTTTCTTAACTTTCTCCCTGGGAACATAAGAATACTGGGGTCCAGGCTGCGCAGGCTACTTGAGTGGCCCAGGACTTCCACCCTGACCCCAGAAAGAAGCAGCACTGGGGCACAGTATTGTAGGTGGCAGGAGACGCTGCTGCTGAGAGGGGACAGTTGATAACAATGACAGACACAGGCACCTGTGACCGCCCTTACCCATATGCCTTCATATGCTGACATCTGTCTGCCCTTAACGTGGGTAGACTCTCTCCAAACAGTCAAAACCTGGGAGATCGTGTTCCCAGGAGAAAGAAGAGTAGCATAGGGACTGTGACACTATCCAGCAGTCTCTGCCACCTATTACTCCATCCCCACTAGTGTGAAGGCCTCGTGGCACAGAGTGCATGTTCACTGCTGTATCCCTGCTCGATACACGGGCTCGATACGGAGCCCATAGATGGCATTGAATAAACCCTTGAGGAATGGAGAAGTGCATGGGCGACTCAGGGAGGTTCAGTAACTCTTACCTAGGGTCATAACTGGCTGGGACAGAGCTGGGATTCTTCCCTAGCCTGACTCCAGAGGTCATGTTCCTAACTGCTCTGCCCAGCACTTCAGGCAGAACTGGAGCCCTGCTGCTATTGGCTGTGTGGCCAGAGGGTCACAGTATGTCACAGTGCGTCTGTGCACTTGCTTTGGATGAGGGAAGTCCTTGCAGTGTCAGGGGGTACGGGACAGGAGATGCCTCTTAGGATCTGCTAAAGCAGCTTTTATCCACCCAGCTCTCCCCGGACCAACTCTCCTATGCTTTTGCACATGGAAAGCATTTCTAACCTCATCCCAAGTGTGTCGCCCTACCTCTGGAGTGGCTGCCTTGACTCTCTGTCCTTCGACTCTAGAAGCCGAGGACATACCTTTGGCAGGGACTTCGTGTGTGCTCCTAACTGGACAAATGCTCCTGTCACCGTAGTCTTGACCTAAAAGCTGAACCACCTGCAGAGGAGACAGAACCAATTCTTGGCATATTAGCAATTGCACAAGCGTCTCATGTTTAAACTTTCTTGCAGAGAGGGTTTGGGCCATATCTGTGATGAGATGGACCTAGGCCTGTGGGAGTCAAGACAGCCAATCCTAAGGGAAACCTAGTTCACAGTTTGCTGGGTTCTCTGCATGAAGAGGAACTAGAATACATTAAGCATTTAGAGAGCTCCCTGGCGTGTAAGACAGTCTCGACCAGTGCCAGCCATGGCTTTCCTTCCTGTTCAGAGTACCTGTGCTCTGCTTGCTTCTGTTCTTATGTTCTTGATGTGCTGTTTATTCACCAAAGGGGTTACACTTCCTACTGTGCTCTTAACCTTTTGAAAAGATCATTAGAAAAGGAATTTTCTTCCAAAACAAAATTTTTTCAAGCATATGAAAAATCCAGGTAAATATTATTTATAGATTAGCTGCTGTGTAGATTATTTGTGTTCCTACAGCCATCTGTTGTTGTTAGATGCCATTGAGTCGATGTCTGACTCATAGGGACCCTATGTACAACAGGTGAAACCGTATTGTTAGTGTTTCTCTGCTATTCATAGGGTTTTCAATGGCTGATTTTTTTGGGGGGATTGGTTGCCGGGTTCTTCTCCCTAGCCTACAGCACCTGGTGTTCCCAGGTGGTCTCCCATCCAAGTGCTAACCAGGCCTGACCCTGCTTAGCTTCCGAGATCTGATGGGTTCAAACACCATAGTGCTATGGCTGCAGGCTACAGCCATCTACACTTTTTAAAAAAATAAATTTCAGTTGCCCAAGTGAATAATTTCTCCTTGGTGAAACACCTGTGTGTAAGGTTTAAGTTATCTATGCCTGCTGCCTTCACTCTCCATTCCTCCCAGCTCTCATTGTTTTCAGTTTGATATTTATCTTTCTAAACATTTTCATTCCCTTGTCACTCAGTCAGCATTTATGATGTGCCTGCCACATGCTAGTCAGGACTATAGAGATAATAGAGACATAGCCCTTACACTTACCTACTAAGACAAGAGAGAAGCACATTCTCAACTGGCAATGCTATGGCATGATAGTCTGCTAACCAACGCGAGGGAAAGCCACAGAAAAGAGGGGACTTTCGACTTGACATTGAAGGATGTCCTCACTCTGGGCAGAGATGAATGAGATGGAAGGGCATTTTAGTAATTGGAAAAATTCAAAGACATGGACCCTGGAAACTTTTGAGTTCTAGGTCAGATGTAACTAAAACATGATTTTGAGGAGAAGTGTTTGAAAATGAGAGTTTCATTAAGGTCACAGCTGTCTAAATTGAACGGAGTGTATTTGTCTTAGTAAACGTTCTTTCCAAAGTCAGACAGTCCTTGAAGCTGCACGAGTCATAACAGTCTGGTCTGCCCAATACCATTTGTCCAGTAGGATCACAGCCTAATCATTGTGTGCATTTGCACGCTTTTATGCAATGGTCTCAAACTCAGATCCAGTGAAGCAGGTGGGGAAGGTGGCAAACTTCAGTGCTAATTGAGGCAGCTCTTCCTCAGTGCCCTCTGATCATTGGCCATGTGCAGTGTGACTGTATAATTTATTATGAAACCAGGACACTTTAGAGAGCAGTCTTTTTAGTTATGCCAAGACAGAAAGTATAAACTGATTGTCCTAGGAAAACCTAGAAGTGCCGTCACTTTTGCCATGTGGCAGTTTGGACCCTGAAGTGTGCTTGAACTCTAGATTTTTGATAAAAACCCAAAAGTTTGGATTTCTATATTACAATTCCCTGATTGTAAACAGCCACAGTGTGGACCAAATTAACAGCATCGGTTTACAAACCCAGCTTCATTGTGCATGACTACAATCATGGATAATGAGAATTGACTCCTATGAGTCTCCTTCACAAAGGCTCTACATTTTTTTAAAATTAGTCAGCTGTTGGTATATAAAGTTGCCCCAAAACTTCATAGCTCAGAAAGTGTGTAGGGCTGTTGGGTAGTTCCTTTTTGGTCTTATTGGACTTAATCATGCATCTGTGGTCATCTGTAGCTCAGGTTGGTAGCCCTGCTAATCTTGTCTGGACTCTCTCAGGTATGGGAGTTGGCTGGCTACAGGCTGATCCAGGATGATTTCAGATGGCACAGCTGGGTTTCCCTTCACTTGGTCACATCCTCCAGCAAACTTACCCTCTTGATGTGGCAATGGTAGGCAGAGAGCGTGGATGTGAATCATGCCTCTTGAGGCCTAGACATGGCATTGGCATGCTGGCATTTCCACAACATTGTATATTAGCAAAAGCAAGTCATAAAGCCAGTCCAGATTTGAGGGATTGGGAAACAAACTGTAGCCCTTGATGAGAGGAACTGCAATGCCACTCAGGTACAGGGAGGGGTAAATAGGAACATTATTGCAATCAACTTAATACCATTACTTGTTTTTAAAAATTACATACTTTAATAATGGGACAGATAAAGATACAATTTTTTTTTCCCTTCAGATAAACGAATCCAGCTGTACATGAAAAGCCTGCTTTGTCTTCCAAGCCCTCAAAAATGCATGCCTCCCATGCCGGGAGGCCTTGCTGTCATTCAGCAGGAGCTAGAAGTGCTAGGCTCTCAATACGCAAACATTGTGAATCTCAACAAACAAGTGTACGGACCATTTTATGCAAATATACTTCGAAAGCTGCTCTTCGGGGAAGAAGCCGTGGGGAGGGTAGATGCTTCACCTCCAATGAGCTAAAGAGGAACTGACAACGGAGAAGAGATGGGAACTCCAGCACTTTGCGCCTCATCCATTTCCACCAATGGCATTACAGATGCGGCACATTCTCAGTACTGTCTGTGGTACAGTATTAGCCTGAATCTGTACACCCCGGCAATGTTAGCATTACAGAAGACCTATGTGTCTCATAGGTCCTTTCGGTGCATCATTTTCAAGTTTAAAACAAATGTTTTTAATGAACAAAAAGCAATTTGTAAAATTACCTATATAATATCTATATAATACTTGGAAGTGTTTTCTTAAGCATTTGTATTTAGCCTATTCATTCAACCTGTAAGGAGTTGTTTTCCTCATTTGTAACTATCATATCTAAATGATTTTTAATTTTGGTACCACTTCTTAACAGGTTGTACATTGTGAGGATAACCAAGGAAATTGATGTTCTGAAAAATGATGTGGAATAAGCATAATTGTATTTGGAATGTAGTTACTTTTTATATAGAAACTTACCTAGTAAGTTCTCAAATTGCAAAAGCATAGCAAGTTATATTTTGTAATACCAATTGACAGTATTTATTTAGAAGTTAAACTTACTGAGTACATTTTGATGCTATATATACACTTTAGATAAAACATCCCATGTTTGTTACTGAAAATAGAAACAAAGCCCTTGCATCTAAAATTTTATTCTGGAGGTTGGTTTCTACTTACAAATTAACCTGCTTTCTGAGAGAAACAATTTTTGCACAAGTATCTTAGTGAATGACCTTGCATTTCTCAGGCCATCGATAAGTTTATATAAGGTTTTAATATTTTTATGAAGGGCAGGGCTTGTAAGAAAGGAAGTTTACAATAGATTAAGATCCCATTTTTGAATTTTGAGTTTCTTAACCACATAAGTAGCAAATGCCTTTTGTGCTGAGTTAATTCTTACTCTGTTATGACCACAGTTCTTTTTTAAGTAGCATTATTATTAGCAATTCCTAGGCATGAAGTAAACCTGGCACGGCTGGACACTAGTTGTCATTGGGATTTTAGAGCAGCTAGGTTATTTTGGAATCACATATTCCTTTAGGCATCTTGACGGAAGCTACAGTTTGGGGGTACTAAGTCTAAAAAGTGCTTTAGTTGCGTACAATGTATTTCAGATTGTTTCCTAAGAATCCATCAAACATTAGTAATTTGGTAGAGAAGAGTGGGTAGGAAGTAGAAAGAATATTCCTTTCTTCAACCTCCTTTTCCTCACCACAACCTCTACCATTATAGCATCACTTCATTCTTTTATGGAGTTCTACGAAACTGTAGTGTGAACAAATTATCTCCAATGTTTTCATTTTGGAGAATCTGCCAAAATTTTAGGAAACCCTGAATGTCAGTTTTTTTCCCCAATGCTCGGAAAGAAAGTCAGCCATTCTGTCCACATAAGCAGCTGTGTGTTGGGGGACTTAGCTGAAGAGTGCGCATTGGCTTGCCCATATCATCCTGCAGTCCTGTTCTGCCATGTTTTCCTGTGCTTAGAAACCACAGGTGCTGAAAGCTTCCGTTTTCATATTCTCTGAAGAGGAAGTAGTTATGCTGTGCTCACTTTGGGGCACAAGTGGTGGGGAGA
This sequence comes from Pedetes capensis, assembly GCA_007922755.1. Taxonomy (NCBI): domain Eukaryota; kingdom Metazoa; phylum Chordata; class Mammalia; order Rodentia; family Pedetidae; genus Pedetes; species Pedetes capensis. Next base: position 10,002 of record VMDO01007700.1, on the reverse strand, counting down.
GTCTGACAGTAAAAAGGGATTGAGTGTGTAGTGTGGGGGGTTTTGTTGCTTTCTGAGATGAACTGTATGCTGAATATGTAGTATATGTTTTTAGTGATCAGATTGGAATCTAGCTAATATTCATTTATATACTGGATTATACTGCATCTTCCTACAGGAAAAAATTGTGCAAACTTTTTTTTTAAAAAATGCATTGGAACTGAAGGGCATTCTTTTTTTTTTTTTTTTTTAAGTGGCAAAGTTAATCTGTGTCCGAAGTCTGGACAACTACATTTATTAGGATTTTTTAAAATCATATCCCTTACCATGTTTGTTTAGTTTTTACTTAAATGTTTACTTCTACTTTTGACATTTTCCTACCATGGTCTTGTTTTGTAATGTAAATTTTATTAAATACCATATATACATTTTCATTCTTCGACTGCTAAAACATGTATTATGTGCACTTACTAAATTTTAAAACATTAAAAATTATTTCAGGATAGCCAGTGACTGTTTTCTAACTCCCTTTTGGTGGTTCAGGGATGGGGACAGTATTGTAGTTATTCTAGAATACTTCTTGTACTGATCATCAGTGCCTAACAGATATCAGGTCATGTTCATTTATTCATTCATGCAGTTAACAAGCATCTGTCGAACATCTACTGTGCATCAGGAAGTATCCCAGTTGTGATACATAGATGCTGAGACAGAAGTATCTGTGTTATGTTTATAATCTAATAAAAAGGACAAACTTGTGAACAGTTACACTGAAGTGTAATCATGGGTATAAAATGAGTCATGCTAGAGAAAAAAAATCTTCAGACTATTTCATGGAGAAGATAAGTTTTGGGCTAAAACATGAAGGATGCATAGGAACTTTCAAAGAACCAAGAAAAAGAAAAGCACAACAGGCCAGGGGCGCAAGGAGTCCTGTGATTTGGAGAAATGGTAAGCCCAAGGACCGGCATAAGGTAGAAGGGTGAAGTGATGGCAGACAAGACAAGAAAAGGGTTTTGGGTGCTATGCTGAAACTAATTTCCTGAAAGGGGCAAAGAGTCATTGAATCTTTGAAACAGGGGTCAAGAATAAATTCAGCTGTTAGAAAGATTACCCTGATAAAGAACTCCTGGTGCTAAAATATTTCTTGGAGTGAGTCTAGATAAAGTGTCCACGCTAATTTACAGGGCATGGAATGAGGGAGCAGCTGGCCCCTAAATCTTCTAGCGTCTTCCTATTCAGGACTTTTCCCAAATAGAAAGGGGATGTTGAGGAGCACAAAGAGATAAATCCACTATGACTATAACATTCACCATGTCTTTTAATTCTGAATGTGAGAAGTGTGTGAGGAAACCACCCAACACATCAGTGCTTCTGAGAATGATATAAAAGACAGTCTACGAAGGATATAGCCACGTGAAGACCACCTTTATTAGACTGCATCGATGAAGTGCTGAACAACGTCCTCCCAAGTCTCAGTGGCCTTCAGATAAGCCTATTTCTCAAAGCACAGTTTAAAGCAGTGGGGAGGGTGAGATGGGAGGAAATGGTTTCTATCCAGCCACCCAGGAACCCAAGTTTCATCCATCCTATGACTACCATCCCCTAGATCTTCAGGTCCCCTTCATTCAATCTGCAGATGGAAAAAGAAAATGATTTGCCCATTTCCATTCATGTCCCACTGGCCAGAATTCAATCATGTGGCCTCATCTGACTGCATAGGAGGCGGGCACGTGGGCCCAGGAAGAAGAGGCTGGCATGCCCATTGGTAGGCAATAGCAGTCTCCACTTCAGATCCCTCGACTTTCCTTCCATAAACCCCAGTGAGCTTTCTCTCCAGGAAAATAAGGTGAAAATCCTGAATCTTCTCTGATCTTTTGGTGACAACTACCCAGAGCACCCTGATAAGAGGATTTTGAGGCCAGATTCGGAATAGTCCATGAAGAGTTCTATGGGGAACTGGCCATATGTGTCTTGGGCATGGAAAGTGACACCTTTTGTGTCACTTTTTACTTTACAACACACTTTACAACACACTTTTACTCCTCACTTACGTGTTTCTCAGAATTAAAGTTCAGCCTCTTCTCCCTCTAGAAATATTAAGTTTCAGCATTTTCCATTCGTTGTTTGGTAAAAGTAGTGTAGGGCTGAGAGTCACAAGATCTGAGTCTGAACTCACTCCTACCACTTTGTAGTTTTTTTAACTTAAGCTAGTCTTCTGCTCTGTCTCCCAGGCTACCTGCCTACCTCATCGACATATTGTGAGCATCAAAAGAGATGTGTTTGAAATTGTCTGCAAACTAAAGCAAAATTGTAGTTAGAATACATTATAATAACTATAATTTATGAGTCCTAAATCTCTTTCAAGCTTCAAGGGGTTTTAGTGTGTTGAGATGTAATGATTAAGTACTTAACTATGTAAGAACAAAAAATGTCATATCTCCTCAGAACCATGGTTCATTAAGCTCTGTATTGTCATTGGCAGAGAAACTCAAGGGTATGTAGAAAGTTGGCATTGTCCTTGATGTCAACTTCAAAGGATAATGAGAAAACACAACATGTTCTATTTTCAATTAGTAATCAATTATGACTTTATCCTGCATGATTTGCTTTACCTTTGGAAACATAAATTTGTATGACCAGCTTGTGCCCTCTCGATCTCTGTTTTTGGAGTGAAGCTTTATCTTTTCACTTCTAAGCTTGCCATGCTAGCCTCGTTTGGATTTCAGGAGAAAGAAGCACGGGGACTTTTTTTTATGGAGAAGAAAGGAAACTCAGGGTTCTGTCTCAGCTGCTGCACTTGGTGTGCTGAAGAAGCTGATAATAATTTTGGTCTTTCAGAATAAGTTGTGTTAGATGCCATTGAGTCAGATCCAACCCATAATGACCGTAAGTACAGGAGAAGGAAGCACTACTCAGCACTGTACAATGCACAGGATCTTTTTATGTTTAAGTCCAATGTTGTAGACACTATGTTTCTTTTCATTTTGAGTCATGCCACATCAGCAAAAGGAAGTCCCAGGGGCTTTACTCCATTCCCATCATTAAAGTTGACTCTACTTTGAAGAGACAATGCTTCTCCAGTCAGTTCTTGAATGCCTTCCAGCCTGGGGGGGCTCACTTTCTGGCACTATATTTGACAGTGCTTCTCTGCTATTCATAGGGTTTTCAATGGCTAATTGTTTTAGGAGTGGGCTGCTGAGTCTTTCTCCCTAGTCTGTCTTAGTCTGGAAGCACAGCTAAACCCTGTCGACTATGGATGGCCCAGTTGGTGTCTGAGATATCAGTGGCATAGCTTTTCAGCATCACAGTAACATGCAAGCCTCTACAGCACAAGCTGACAGACACATGGGGGTTTCAAAATATGACCATATAACAATAGCCACCAATCATTTACCATATGGTAGGGACTACCCAAAGCACTTTATGGACATTATCTCATATAACTTCACGACAGAGTCTAAGGCAGACATGAGCTGCTAAGCGCATTTGAACCAAAGGAAAGAGTCTAATCCTGGAAAGTGTTCTCTTAACCACTTGCTCTATTGGCTCCTCCTTAGATCATTCAATCCAAAGCATTTTTCACTGTTGTGATGTTAATGCAGTAAGCTCTCAAAGAAAGATACCCCTCTCTCCTGGTGATAAGCCAGTAGTTCCTTATTAAAACAAGGTTTGTTCTATTAAAGCAATGCTTGTTCAGCTAAAGGTTGCTTAACTTGTTACAAGTAATGTATGTCTAAAGCATTTTGGTTTCTTACAAATGACCTAGTGAATTCTGGTAACAACAGAGCTGTTTCAGCGTGATAGAACTGCTTACTACATGCAACATATATCTCTTTGTTCCAGCCTAGAGGAATTTACATCCTCTCATTCTTTTCCTGTAAATTGTGAGATATAACTGACCACCTGACCACCCTCTACCCATTTCTGTAACCTTGCTTTCTCTGTTCTCACATCATTATCAATTTTATAAGCCTTCCCCCTTAAAAAACTTATAAGAGATCAGAGCTGCTTTTGTTCAGGGCTCAGTCTTTGGAAGTGATTCCACCGAGTCAACATACTAGTACAATAAAGTCCTCCTGAAATCTCACATCTCTATTATTTCCTTTGGAATTCCACAACATGACCAAATGCTGTCAGCAGCCATACCACTGTGGTGTCTGAGCCCATCAGATCTCAGAAGTGAAGCATGGTCAGGCCTGGTTAATAGTGGGATGGGAGATCACCTAGAAACACCAGGTGCTACAGGCTTGGGAGAAGGACCCAGCAACCCCCCCCCCAAAAAAAAAAAAATCAATCCACCATTGAAAACTCTATGAGTAGCAGAGAAGCACTAATAATAGTGCTTCACCTGTTGTATATAGGGTCACTATGAGTCGGACATGACGGCACCTAATAACAACAACGAGTTGGATACCTACTCAATGACACCTAACAACAACCAAATGCTAATTTCGCATTTACTACTTAGCTTTGCTGCAGTTCTCCCTTTTAATGTCTCTTAATTGAAAATGTGCAGGAGAGAATATGATTGAGTTTGTTTGCCCCAGTCAGTATGGAGGTGTTCCCTGCATTTGTTAAGCTTCTCATCATAAGCTTCCATGGCTCCCTTAGGTCCATCTATCTTTGGAGAGTACCGGGCCTTATTGGTTTTGACAGAATGACAAGTCACATGATACAAAGAGAGGCTTTTCAGAGAAAGGGCTGTGAGCATGAGAGGAAGCTGAATGTCTTTCCACTACACAGTCTTGCTCAAAATGCAGAATGTTCTTTGGTTACAGTATTTAGAAACTTCTGTCTATGCTTCCCCTCACCTTGCTATTTGTGAAATGACAGACTTCAAGAATTCTTTCTCTGCTTTTGCCTTTTCAGACTGAATAGTCCTTATCCTTCTTCCATCACTGCTTCTGGTCTTCTTTAGTTCTATATGACTAGAGCTGGGTATAGAAATCTGTGTTGTTGTTGCTGCTGTTAGGTGCTATCAAGTCATACTGGACTCATAGCAACCCTTATAGGGTTTTCAATGGCTGATTGTTTTGGGATTGCCATGGGCGTGGACTGCCACATCCTTCTCCCATGTTTGTGGTGCTGGGAATCGAACTCAGGACCTCAGAGACTATAGAGCGGTGCTCTACCAACTGAGCTAAATCCCAGCCCATAGAAATCTTTAATACAGCATAAAAATCAATAATGGCCCAGCTCCACTGGATCTTTCTAGTGTCATCTACTGTCATGTCCCTTGACAAGCCCTCTGTGAGAATTACCTCAATTACCAGAATGTGGTGGAATGTACTCTAAAGCCCTCATGTTATCGCTCTTTTGAAATGTCTTTTGTCTCCCCGTGTTTATAGTGTTTGTAGGATTGCATGGTTAAAAGCCTGGGCCCTGGGGTCAGATAATTATGGATTTAAATTCCAACACTACTTGGGCAAATTTCTTAACCACTGTGAGCCTTAGTCTCTCACCTGTCAAGTGGGGATAATCATACTTATCCCCAGGGAATGATCATTCCATTAGAAAATGCACTTAAAAGGGATATTCTAATGCCTCGCAAAGAATAACACTAACTGGAAGCTTTCTCTAATACTCCAGAGGCCATCCTAGGTCCCCCTGCCTATCCTTTGCTCTTCTTTCACTAATGTCCCCTATTCCCCCTACACCAGCCCCATCCCCTGGTATTGGCCAGTTTCTCATCTGGTTACCATAACACTTTATATAAGTGATGGCGTAGTATTGCAAGACGCTAACCAGTTTTCCTTCAGAAATCTCCTAGTCTATTATTCAAGTACCTCAGGAAAAAGGTGGGACAGCAGAAAACAGAAAAACAAGACTGTCCCTGACCTTGGACTTCAAAAATCCAGCATCCTAGGGGATCAGAAAGAAGTCATGGATTTGGCCTGGGGTACAGGTGTAATGCAGGAAGGACTGTAAGGGATGTGGTCGCTGTGGTCTAATTGCCAACGCTACTCAGTGTCAGCGAACTGTGGCCAGGAGGACGTTGGGACTACTGCTATCAGAGCTTCTTACCTACCAAGAGAGACTAAAAAAATTGAATCAAGATTAAAAACCATGAATGTAACGTCAAGGTTACTATTAATTACTGCATTTTTGTCTTCCAAATTATTCAACACAAATTTATCCAGGAACAAACAATGGGACAATGGGCTAGAACCTGGGAACACAGAGACAAGGCATTCCCTACTCTGGAGCTCACAGTCCAAAGAACTAATCACATAAACAGAGGATTATGGTATTCAGTGACAGCAGCAGTAGCAAAGCAGCTACACTTGGGAACTTGATAGGAAAGCAAACATGCAGGACCAACCCCAGCCTACCAATCGGAAAGCTGACATTGTTTTAATAAGCTCTCCAGGTGACGCTGATCCATGTTAAGTTGAGGAATCACTTCAATACTGGAAAGCAAAGAGGACATTAGATCAGAGAGCCAGTGAAACCTGAGCCAAACTTGAAATCCTCTGCCATCTATAAATCATTTTCATAGTTCCTTCCAGGCTAGACTCTAAATATGGTCCTTTCTGGCAATTCACCAGAGTTATATACAACTGTATCTTGTCTCTGTAAGTAAACTGGAAAAATTTCAAGGGAAACGGCCAATTCTTCATTTATTTTTTTCCTTCCTATCTTCTCCTACTTTCAGATGTCCATCAGCACAATACTTAGAAGATAGAAGCACTGAAATTTAAGTATCTAATTCAGAAATGAGACAATTAGTGAGCCATACATTTACAAATTTTCAGAACTTCTTTTTTAGTACTGGGAGGTTGAGCCCGGGGCCTCACACATGCTAGGCAAGTGCTCTACCACAGAGTGGCACCTTGGCCCTGTTTTTGAGACAGGGTCTTACTAAATTGTGCAGGCTGCCTCTGGACTCCAACTTGTGATCCTTCTGCCTTAGCCTCCTGATTTGCTAGGATTACAGGTATGAGCGACCACACTTCAGTGTTATTTTCTTATTGTGGCTTGTTGTTGTTGTTAGGGGCCATCAAGTTGGGTCCAACTCATAACAACCCTATGTACCACAGAATGAAACACTCCCAGTGGCACCCACCTGTAACCATCGTTGCTTTCAAGGAGCACTCTGGCTGTACGTCTTCTAGGATGGATCTGTTGGTTCTTTTGGTAGCCCATGGTATATTCAATATTTGTCTCCAGCACCATAATTCAAAAGCACCAATTCTTCTTCTGTTACCCTTATTTACTGTCCAGTAGTCACAAGCATATGATGCAACTGAAAATACCATGGCATGAGTCAGGCACACTTTGGTATTCAATGTGACATCTTTTCAACATTTTAAAGAGGTCTTTTGTGACAGCTTTTCCCAATGTAATGTGTCTTTGATTTCTTGTCTGCTGCTTCCACGGGTGTTGATTGTAGAAGCATATAAAGCAAAATCTTGGGCAACCTCAATCTTTTCTCCATTTATCATGAAGCAGCATGCTGACCCAGTTATAAGGGTTTTTGTTTTACTGATATTGAGTCGCAATCCATACTGAAGGCCGTGTTCATTTATCTTCATCAGTAAACGTTTTCAATCCTCTTCAATTTCAGCAAGCAGAGTTGTGTCATCTGCATAATGCAGGTTGTTAATGAATTTTCCTCCAATCCTGATGGCACATTCATCTTCATAAAGTCCAGCTCCTCTGATTATTTGCTGAGCATAGAGATTGAGGAGGTGCAGTGAAAGGATGCAGCCCTGATACACAGCTTCCCTGACTTTAAACCAAGCAGTGTTTCCTTGTTCTGTTTGAACAACTGCCTCCTGATCCATGTACAGATTCCTCATAGTGCAATTGAATGTTCTGGTATTCCCGTTCTTCACAATGTTATCCATAATTTGATGTGATCCACATAAGAAAATGCCTTTGCATAGTCAATAAAACATAGATAGACATCTTTCTGGTATTTTCTGCCTTCAGCTAATATTCATCTGATGACAGCCATGCTGTCCTTGGTTTCACAACCTCTCTGAATCTGGCTTGATTTTCTGGCAGTTCCCTGTCTATATACTGCTGTAGTCTTTTGAATGATCCTTAGCAAAATTTTACTTACATGTGATATTAATGATATAATTCTATAATTTCCACATTTGACAGATTCCCTTTCTTGAGAATGGGCACAAATACAGATCTCATCCAGTCACTTAGCCAGGTAGCTGTTTTCCAAATCTCTGGGCATAAAGAGGTAAGCACTTCCAGTGCTGCATCTGTTTCTTGAAACATCTCCATTGGCATTCCATTGTGGGGCATTGCCCTGCTGCTGGACTCACTTCAGCAGTGAGTGGGAACCAGCCGCCAAAGACCTGCTGTCTGGTGAGGGAGAGCCAAGTGCCAGAGAACCGCATCACCCACACAGGAGGCTTATGCCCATGGCTACTCCACCAGTCCCAGGCGACAGCTCAGAAGTTTATGCCCATGGCAGCTCCCTGCTTCTTTCTTCCCAGTGAAGATGCCAACTCCAAGTGCTCAGCTCATCACAGCTCTTTATTGCTTCTTCTATCCCGGTTGGTGGAATGGACCCCTGACTGCTCTGTGCACTGCCCTTATATCCTCCTCAGGGGCTATCCAGGGACCAATCAGAGATTGCCATTCCATATGGGCCTTGGCCAATCAGGTGAGACATGCAAATTTGGGTTTGTAAAAGGACCAATTGGGGGTGGTTCCTGAATGGTCCAATCAAGAGCCATTTGGTGGTTTGGAAACAGCCAATCAGGTGTCGAGGGGTCTGAGGAAAAGGATTGGATGCCATGACCATCTTTAGAAGCTCAGCACCCAGAAGTTCCTGGATGTAGGGCAAAAGTTACTGCCTGGGGAACAAGCCTCAGACCTCCAAGTGGGCCTAGGTAGGCCCCAGGACAAACTGCCTCTCTAGGCAGTGCCCTACAATTCCATCAATTCCTGGAGCCTTGTGTTTCACCAATGCCTTCAAGGCAGCTTCCAGTTCTTCCTACAGCACAATTGGTTCCTCATCATATGCAACCTCTTGAAATGATTTCTCATCCACCATTTTTTGACATAATGACTCTGTATTCCTTCCATGTTCTTTTGATATTTTCTGCATTGTTTAATATTTTCCCCATAAAATCATTCACTATTGCCACTTGAAGCTTGATTTTTTTCTTCAGTTCTTTAAGCTTGAGAAATAGAGTGTGTTCTTCCCTTTTGATTTTCTATCTCCAGCTATTGTGCTTAAATATACATAAAATTTCCCATTTTACCCAGGCACAGTCGCACACACCTGGAATTCCAGTGATCAGGAGGGTGAGGCAAGAGGATGGTGAGTTTGAGGCCAGAGGCAGCCTGCACAACTTAACAAGACTCTGTCTTAAAATAAGTGAAAAAAAAAAAGAGGAATATAGGTGCAGCTCAGTGGTGGAGCACTTGCCTAGCAGCAGGAGGCCCTAGGTTCAACCCTTAGGATTGTAAACCAACCAATAAGAAAAATCCCATTTTAACTATTAAAAATGATGTACAGTTCAGCAACATTAAGTATATATAACTCGTTGTTCAACTATCATCACCATCCAGCTCCACAAATTTTGCATCTTCCCAAACTCAAACTCTATCCATTAAACAATCACTGGTATCTTTTGCCTTGTTTTACTTCCAATGGGGTTTTCACCCAAATTTATTTGTATGACCTCATTTAAAATTGGGAGGCCCACCCTTTGTTTTCTACCAACTTGTGTTTTTAAAAATACTCTATTCATGGTGATTTTTAGCAGTCTGTTCAGAAAACTTAGCTTTTCAAGGACTCATAAAACCATCTTTGTTGTTGTTGTTAGGTGCCGTCGAGTCGGTATCCAACTCATAGCGACCCTCTGTACAACAGGGGAAACACTATTGTCAGTGCTTCTCTGCTGTGCATAGGGTTTTCAATGGCAGATTGATTTTTGGGAGGGGGTTGCCAGGTCCTTCTCCCAAGCCTACAGCTTCTGGTGTTCCCAGGTGGTCTCCCATTCAGGTACTAACCAGGCCCGACCCTGCTTAGCTTCCGAGATCTGA
>VMDO01007699.1:55114-89503 GCA_007922755.1 Pedetes capensis | reverse complement strand
AGGACTCTAATTGCTCAAGAAATTGCAACAAGAATAGATAAATGGGATCACATGAAATTAAAAAGCTTCTGCACAGCAAAAGAAACAATTAACAGAGTCAAGGAAACCCCCACAGAATGGGAAAAAATCTTCGCATTTTATACATCAGACAAAGGTCTAATTACTAGAATTTATAAAGAACTCAAGAAAAAAAAAACCCCAAAAACCAAACAACCCAATACACAAATGGGCAAAGGAACTGAGTAGACAGTTCTCAAATGAAGAGGTCCATAAAGCCATGAAACACATGAAAAAGTGCTTAACGTCCCTAGCCATCAGGGAAATGCAAATCAAAACAATGCTGAGATTTCACCTTACACCAGTAAGAATGGCCAAGATCAATAAAACAAACAACAACAAATGCTGGCGAGGTTGCGGGGAAAAGGGAATACTCTTACATTGTTGGTGGAGCTGTCAATTGGTGAAACCACTGTGGAAATCAATATGGAGGTACCTCAAAAAACTAAAAATAGATCTACCATATGACCCAGCTATAACATTATTGGGAATTTACCCAAAGGGAGATGGGTCATCATACCACAGGGACATTTGCATCTCCATGTTCAATGCATCGCTTTTCACAATAGCAACGGTATGGAATCAACCAAAGTGCCCTTCAACAGAAGAATGGATAAAAAATCTATGGTATATATACACAATGGAATACTATTCAGCAATCAAGAAAAATGAAATAAGGTCATTCGCAGCAAAATGGATGGAATTAGAGAAAATTATTTTGAGTGAACGAACACGAGCTCACAAAGAGAAACACCACATGTTCTCACTCATATGAGGGAGCTGATTCAAAATTACAAGAAGGAAAAATCCTATTCAAAGGTTGGATCATAATAAAAGGAGGGGGGGAAGATAAGAATGAAGTCTATATAAATGGACTAGAAATCGCATGTAATTGTTCTAACAAGATAAAAACAAAGACCACTACAGGAAAAGTTTCTATCTTAAACAGAACTGGAACCCAAGGACATATAGAAAAATACTACATAGTAAAAGATAGAGAAGATTTAGATGGGAAACTTAGATGGGAAGGGTAGGAGGGAGGGAAGTATAGGGGAGGGTAAGGGGTAACCTATATGAATAATGTTTATCAAAATGCATATATGGAAATGTCACAATGAAAAGCATGTCAAAATGAATCACATTAAGATGTATATTAAAAATTTCTAATAAAAAAAGGTACTACTTAAGATTTAGATATAAATATTGCTTATAATTACAAGAGACTAGCAGCAACTTAAATGCCTATACATTGTTGTTGTTAGGTGCCATTGAATTGAGTCTGACTCATAGTGATCCTATATACAACAGAATAAAACACTACCCAACACTCTATGCCTATACACAGGATAGTGATTGTATAAACTATGAATACAAACACAATGCAGTTCTATGCGATTATGAAAAAGAATGAGGAAGATCTCTATGAACAAGATAGAGTGATTATATAATATACTGTTTCAGCAAAAGAGGAAGTAAAAAATCTTTACTATACCCTTTTATGTAAGACAGAAAATATAAAAAATCTACATATATTTTCTCATTTGTACAAAAAGTGGAAATGTATACCAGACACTACTGAGACTGGTTATTTACAGAAAGTAGATGGTGATAGAGTAGATAGGATAGGAAAGTAGGAATGAAGTTGAACAAGTAACTTTTCTAAGTATATATTTCTGTTTAGTTTTGACTTTTAAAACTATATTTTTAACCTATTTAAAATTTAAATAAATAATAAAAATCAGCTGAGATGTAGAAGAAACCAAAATGTAACCCAAACATGACTAAACAAGTGTTACGGAATTAGAAATGAATAATATTATCACACTGAAGGGTTTTGGGGGAAAACTAGCTAAATAAATTTGAACACATTATTTTGATTGGATAGTGGTTCAGCCAGAGAAAGACCAGCAGAACATGTATATGAAAAGGTTTGTTACAAGGAAGGGGCTGTGATCTTGGGGGGTGGGGGCTGGGAAGGCAAGTCAAGAAGGCACAGGACAGGTCATCAGGAGGGTAGGCTAGACCTCTCGGCTGAAGCTGCTCTCCATAGGCAGAATTTCTTCTCCTAAAAACGTTTCAGATGATTGAGTCAGACCCACTCCAATTGCCTAGGATAATCTCCTTTACTTAAAATCAACTGATCCTGAACTTTAATCTCATTTACAACATATCTTCAGAGGTTTGATTGGATAACTGAATTCTACAACTCAAGCAACAGCAACATAACTCAACCAAGATGACACATAAAACTGAGCACATCAGTCACCTTCCCATCACTGTAACAAGTACCGGAGAGAGTCGTTTTATAGAGAGAGCTTTGCTTTAGCTCACAGTTATGGATATTTCCATCCTGACTCATTAACTCTGTTGCTTGGGCCTGTAGTAAGGTAGTACATCATGGCAGGAGTGAGGGATAGAATAAAAGCACCTAATTTAGCCAGGCGCAGTGGTGCACACCTTTTATCCCAGCAACTCGGGAGGTGGAGGCAGAAGGATGGCAAGTTCAAGGCCAGAAGCAGGCTGCATAATTTAGCAATACCCTGTCTCAAAATAGAAAGTAAAAAATAGGCTGAGGGTGCAGCTTAGTGGTTGAGCACTTGCAAAAAGTATGTGTGAAGTTCAACTCCCCAGGACCCCAATACAAACAACAAATAACAACAACAACAACAACAACAACAACAACAACAAAAACCCACACATGCCTCATGGCCAGGAGAGAGAGAGAGAGAGAGAGAGAGAGAGAGGAGAGAGAGAGAGAGAGAGAGAGAGAGAGAGAGAGAGAGAGAGAAACAGACTGAGAGAGAAAGTAGAGGGAGAGAGAGAGAGGAGTAGGCAGGGGCACACCTGCAATGATTGGAAGACCTCCCACCAGACCTACCTCTTAAAGTTTCCCCCCCATTAAGAGCATCATGCTGGGACCAAGACTTTAACGCACAGGATTTGAGGGATATTCACTGTCTATACCACATCACTGATCATCACAAACACTGTGGGACTAAAGAAGGAAAGAACTCTATGCAAATACTGTAGTCTAGTTAGCAAGTTTTTTTGTGTGTGTTTTTTTTTTTTTTTTTTTTTTTGCGGTACTGGGGGTTGAACGCAGGGCCTTGTGCTTGCGTGCTCTGCAAGTGCTGGACAACTGAGCTGCACCCTCAGCCCATTTTTTTTTACTTTTTGAGACATGGTCTCACTAAGTTACGCAGACTGCCTCTGGTCTCGAACTTGCGATCCTCCTGCCTCCACCTCCCAAGCCGCTGGGATTATAGGCATGCGCCACTGTACCCGGCTTAGCAAGTTATTTTTCACAAGGGCATAAATTGGCAATTTTGAAACTACTTTGTGTGTATTCTAGAATGGAGCAATATGTAAATTTATAGTGCAGAATGTGAGTCAAGTTTCTTACTGTCACAGAAGGGAATTTTTCCTATAAATAAGGAAAGGGAGAAGACTAGCATGTACCCTGAGTGTGTAATATAGAAATAAAAAGTATCAGGGTTTTCTGGGTTTTGTATTTTATGTTTGTTTACTTATTTATTTATAAATAAATAAGCTTATTTATGTTTATTTACTTATTCATTTTGAGCATGACTCAATGAGGAGGAATAACTGTAAATATTCATTAATTGGAACAGGTATGAATCTAGGAAAATTAGAAATCATCAAAAGTGAAATGGAGCTCATATATGTTTACATTCTAGGCATCAGTGAGCTAAAATGGACTGGTATTGGCCATTTTGAAACAGGTAATCATATGGTCTACTATTCTGGAAATGACAGCTTAAGGGGAAATAGGTTGCATTTATCATCAAAAAAGACATCACAAGATCTGTCCTGAGGTACAGTGCTGTCAGTGATAGAATAATATCTATATGCCTACAAGGAAGGCCAGGTAATATGACTATTATTCAAATTTATGCAACCACCACTAAAGCTACAAATGAAGAAAGGGAAGATTTTTATCAGCTTCTGCCATATGAAATTGATAGAACATGTAATTAGGATGCACTGAAAATTACTGGTGATTGGAGTGCAAAAGTTGAGAACAAAGAAGGCGGCTCAGTAGTTGGAAAATATGGGTGGCCTTGCTGATAGAAACAATACTGGAGATTGCATGACAGAATTTTATCAGACCAACAAATTATTCAATGCAAATATACTTTTTCACCAACATAAACAGCAACTATATACATGGACTTCACTAGATGGAACATTGTTGTTGTTATTAGGTGCCATTGAGTCAGGTACAACTCATAGCAACCCCATGTACAACAGAACAAAACTCTGACACTGCCATGCCTGGTTCTCTGTCAGGGCTTCTCTGATATTCATTGGGTTTTCAATGGCTGATCATTTGGGGATTGCTTCAGGAATGGACTGCCAGATGCTTCTGTTTTACAGTGCTAGGGATTGAAGCCATGGCCTCAGAGTACACAGAGCAGCACTTTATCAACTGAGCTAAACCTCAGGCCCTCAGATGGAACACACAGGATGCAAATTGACTAAATTTATCAAAAGAGATGATGGAAAAGTTCAGTATCAAAAGACAGAACCAGACCAGGTGCTGCTTGTGAATCAGACCATCATCTGCTCATATGCATGTTTGAACTGAAACAGAAGAAAATTGGAACAAGTGTACAAGAACCGAGGTATGACCTTGAGTATATTCCACCTGAGTTCAGAGACCACCTCAAGAACAAGTTTGATGCATTAGACACTAATGATCAAAGAACAGATGAGTTGTGGCATGACATCAAAAACATCATTCATGAGGAAAGCAAAAAGTTATTAAAAAGACAGGAAAAAAGAAAAGACCAAGTTATATGTCAAAAGAGACTCTGAAAATTGCCTTGAACATTGAATAGCTAAGGTAAAAAGAAGACATGATGAAATTAAAGAACTAAATAGAAGATTTCAAAGGGCAGCTTGTGAAGACAAAATCAAATATTATAATGACATGTGCAAAGAGCTGGAAATAGAAAACCAAAAGGAAACAACAGGCTCTGTTTTTCTCAAGCTTAAAGAAATAAAGAAAAAATTCAAGCCTCGAGTGGCAGTAGTGAAAGATTCTACAGGGAAAATATTAATGATGTATGAAACATCAAAAGAAGATGGAAAGAATACACAGTCATACCAAAAAGAACTGGTGGATGACCAACAATTTCAAGACATTGCATGTGATCAGGAATCAATGGTACTGAAGGAAGAAATGGAAGCTGCCTTGAAGGAATTGGCAAAACACAAGGCTCTAGGAATTGGTGGAATACCGATATAGATGTTTCAACAAACAGAGGCAGCACTGGAGGTGCTAACTTGTTTATGGCAAGAGATTTGGAAAACAGCTACCTGGCCAACTCACTGGAAAAGATCCATATTTGTACCTATTCCCAAGAAAGGGAATCCAACCAAATGTGGAAACTATCAACAATATCATTAATATCACACACAAGCAAAATTTTGCTAAAGATCATTTAAAAGCAACTGCAGCAGTTTATAGACAGAAAACTGCCAGAAAACCAAGCCAGATTTAGAAGAGGGTGTGAAACCAGGGACATCATTGCTGATGTCAGATGGATATTAGCCCAAGCAGAGAATACCAGAAAGATGTCTATCTATGTTTTATCAACTATGTAAAGGCATTTTACTGTGTGGATAACACTGTGAGGAATGGGAACACCAAAGCATTTAATTGTACTCATGAGGAATCTGTACATGGACCAGGAGGCAGTTGTTCAAATAGAACAAGGAAACACTGCCTGGTTTAAAGTTGAGAAAGGTGTGCATCAAGGCTGTATCCTTTCACTATACTTCTTCAATCTCTATTTTGGGCAAATAGCCAAGAAGCTAGACTTTATGAAGAAAAATGTGACATTAGGATTGGAGGAAGATTAATTAACAACTTTGTGTACTGAAAGTGAAGAAGATTTGAAACATTTGCTAATGAAGATCAAAGAACACAGCCTGCAGTACGGATTGCGTCTAAACATCAACAAAACAAAAAATACTTACAGTTGGGTCAGTATGCAACTTCATGATAAATGGAGAAAAGATTAAGGTTGTTTGAGATTTTGCTTTACTTAGTTTTACAATCAACACCCATGGGTGGAAGCAACAGTCAAGAAATCACAAGATGCACTGCATTGGGAAAAGCTATTGCAAAAGACTGCTTAAAAGTATTGAAAAGATTTCACACTAAATATGGTGTGCCTGTCTCATGCCATGGTATCTCCTATAGCATCATATGCTTATGAAAGCTGGGCTGTGAATAAGGAAGACAGAGAATTAATATTCTTGAATTGTGATTCTGGAGACAAATATTGAATATGCCATTGACTGTCAAAAGCCCAACAGTTCTGTCCTAAAAGAAGCGTAACAAAGTGCTCCTTGGAAGCAAGGATGACTAGATTGCATCTTACATATTATAGACATGTATCAGGAGGGACCAATCCCTGGAGAAGGACTTTATATTTGGGAGAGTGATGGGTCAATGAAATAAAAGGAAGACCCTCAACTAGATGGATTGACACAGTGGCTGCAATAATGGGCTTAAACATAAAAAGGATCATGTGCATGGCACAGTATTGGGGAGCATTTCATTCTGTTGTACATAGGGTCACTATGAGTCAGACCTGACTCTATGGCACCTAACAACAACATCAATTTATTTATTTATGGAGTATCAGAGGGTTGAACCAAGGGCCTTGCACAAGCTAGGCAAGCCATCTGCCACTGAGCGTCACCACTAGCTCCTTAAAAAAATTTTTTTTTGAGCCAGGGTCTCACTGAATTGTACAGGGTACCTTTGGCCTTGAACTTGTTATCCTTCTGCCTTAGCCTTCCAGGGATTACAGGTATGCACACCACACCTGGCAGCATCAACATATAGAAATAAATGGAGGTATACATGAATCTTTGTGTATATTTACACTATATTTTATATCTCTGTTCACCAACAGCACCACAAAACAATCACACCCTAGTAGTTATGAGCACAATTGTATCACAGACTTGGTTTCTAAAACTCACTCTCCAAAAGAGAAGTCTGGAATTCTTGGGAAATGACTGATTCAGAACTGGAGGAAAGTACATGATGTCCCTGAAATACTTTGTGCTTAAAGAAAGTAAAGAAATGCTCAGTAATAATGAGGACATTTTGAAAGGACCCAAGAATTAACTTAAAGTGGCTCCCAATAACCAAATATGGGGATTTAAGCAACAAAATCAATAATGATAAAGTGAATTCTAATCCTTAGAATAAAGTAAAAATTCATAAATTTGTACTAATATCAATACATAATTGAATAAATAAGAGAAAACTATCAGAATTCTAATTCATAAATGTATAAGGAATTATGAAATAGAAAAACCCCAGTAGACATTTGAGACATTCTCTTCTTTTTTCTTTTTTCCTTTCCCTTTCTTTCTTTCTTTCTTTCTTTTTTTGTCTTTCTTTCCTTTCTTCTTTCTTTCTTTCTCTCTCTCTTTCTTTCTTTCTCCTTCCTTCCCTCCCTCCCTCCCTCCCTCCCTCCCTCCTTCCTTCCTTCCTTCCTTCCTTCCTTCCTTCCTTCCTTCCTTCTTTCCCTTTCCTTTCCTTTCCTTTCTCTCTCTCTCTCCTTCTCTCTCTCTCTCTCTCTCTCTCTCTCTCTCTCTCTCTCTCCTTTATTCTTGCAATACTAGGGGATTGAACCCAGGATGTAATGTATGCTAAGGAAGTGCTACACCACTGAAACTTACCCCAAGCTGCCTTTTTAAATTTTGTATTTTGAGATAGGGGCTGGGTTTAGCTCAGTTGGTAGAGTGCTGCTCCCCACTTTCTGAGGACCTGGGTTCAATACCCAGCACCACTCAAATGGGAGAAGGATGTGGCAGTCCACTCCCAAAACAATTCTGAAACAATCAGCCTTGAAAATCCTATGAGGGTTGTTGTGAATCAGACATGGCTTGATAGCTCTTAACAACAACAGCAACAACAACAACAACAACCATCTTGATATAGGGTCTTGCTAAGTTACCCATGCTGTCTCTGACCTCGAACTTGCTATCCTCCTGCCTCAGCCTCCCGAGTTGCTGGGGATTACATGCGCCACTATGCCTGGCTTCCTTTGAGAACTTTCTATTTCATGATTCCTTATACATTTCCTTATACAACTCAATCTAAATTAACACACACAGTACAGTTATAATTATTGCAGTCAAGAATCATTAATGTACACATAAAGTAGAAGGAAAATGTTTGAAGGAAAGCAGGATATTTGCATAGTCACATAGTATCTCTCCACAAGATACTCAGTAACTATAAAAGGGAAAGTAATTTTAAAATGGCAAACACTGTTTTAAACATTTGACTAAGCTAACAACACCAGGGATACTGCAAATAGTCACCCTGGGCCTGTTGGTATGAGGCACAAAGAAGGACCTAGTGTCACTCTTGTGATATTCTTGCTAAAAATATATAACTTGAGTATAATCATTGAGAAGAGCAGACAAACCCAAATTGAGAGTCTGAACAATATAACTAGTCAGGATTCTTCCACATGTCAAGATTATGGGGGAAAAAAAAGAGTGAAGAACTGTTCCAGATTGGACAGACTGAGGTGGCCTGATAGTGTGTAAGCCTGGATTATATCCTGCATAAAAAAAAAAGGAACATTGAGAACTAGGAATACAGAACATAGCTCAGTTAATAGTATTGTGGCAACATTAACTTGTATTGGGTGATTGTGGTTATGGAAGATGTTCATGTTTGGGGGCTGCTCTGTAAATAATTTCTTTTTGCTATTTTTGCGTCTTTGGTAAGTCTGAAACTATTTCACAGTGAAAAGTTAAGATAAGAAATTGACACCAGACAGAGTAAGACTGCTTGTCAATGCCAGCACTTCTCTTATCTGAAGCCATCTCTCTCCTAAGGTACTGCATCAGCCAGTGCCTGGCCTCCTTCCCTCATTTTCCACCTCTCCAATATACCCACTGCACGGTAGCTGAAGTGGTCTTGTAAATGAAACCAAGTTATGTCATTCCCATGCTCATATTCCTTCAGTGACTTCCAACTAACTCAGAATTAAATCCATACGTCCGTGGCCTTCAGCACTTGGCAATGTTTGGCCTGTCCTCTTGTATTCTGCTTTGGGTGCCTCATTTCCCCTCACATACTGTGTTCTAGTCATATAAGCCACATAAGCCACATAAGCATGAAGCTCTTCCCTGCTTCAGGGCCTTGTACATGCAGTCTTCTTGCTGGGGACACTCTTACTCTAATCATTTGCCTGGCAGGCTGTCCTCCTCCTTTAGGACTTCTATACCACTCAGTATAAATTAACCATCACCCTACCATACACACTAAAGACTAAGCTTTAGTTCATTACTGTGCTTGCTTTCTTCAGTTATTTTTTCTCAACTCGTGATTTTTGTTTGTTAATTTGCCTGTTTTACCTTTAAACTATGAACTTCATAAGGAGAGAGACTCTGTTGTCTTGTTTTCTTTCTGTTTCTACCTCAGAATCTGGTAGTAGTAAATAGGAAAAAAAAAAAAGTATGCTTTTTTGAATCAGTAAATAGAATCAGGCAATATGCACCAAACAGAACACTGTCCCAATTCTGGAAGTGAGCACTGAGTTTTCCACGCAGCAAGTAGCAGACATGAAACCCCAGTGGGCTATCCCAGAGGGAGGCTGAATTGCCTCATGACTCCAGCTAGACAATGGTGTGAGGAATGAAGCAACTGACTGGATGAAGCAGGCCTGCCAGATCCAGAGAAGTAACAGGCAGAGAAAAGGGAAGAGTCAGAGCAGCGACGGCAGCCACAGCAGTGGGCCGAGAACCATCAGAGCCTAGCAGCTGCCACTATATCTCAGGAGGCATCAACTTGAGCATCAACTTATTGTGATGTGACATGTAATTGATGTAAATAATGATGACCCTGGTCACCCTCATCCCCTTATTTATGTGCTGCCTCCTTTCAAAACAGACCTTAGGTCCTCTAGTCATTACAAAAAAAGCTAAGTTATATTTAAAATGGTCCTTTAAACAGGAAATTTCCAACAAAAAATTGGGGGGGGGGTACTGGGAAACTGAACCCAGGGCTTTACCGACACTTCCCAAGCGCTCTGCCACTAAGCTGAGCCCCTAGCCCCTTTTTAATATTTTGTTTTGAGTCAGGATTGTGTTAAGTTACACAGGCTGCCTCTGGCCTGGAGCTCACATTCTCCTGCCTCCTCTTCCCGAGTCTCTAGGATTACAGGTATCTACCACCACACTCACTGAATTTTATACTTTAAATGAGTGAATCATTGTTCTGTTGTTGTTAGGTGCCCTTGAGTCGCTATCCGACTCATAGGGAGCCTCATAGGGTTTTCAATGGCTGATTGCTTCGGGATTGCCTTGGGAGTGGATTGCCAGGTCCTTCTCCCATTTTTTGCGGTGCTGGGAATTGAACTCAGGACCTCAGAGACTGCAGCGCAGCGCTCTACCAACTGAGCTAACAAAAAATGGGAGAAGGGCCTGGCAATCCACTCCCAAAGCAATCCCGAAACAGTCAGCCATTGAAAACCCTATGAGGGTCACTATGAGTCAGATACTGACTCGATGGTACCTAACAACAACAACCAATACGCTCAGCCATCAAAAATTTTTTTCAGCATTGGTAATAAAAAGCTTGGCCAATTTCTACTAAGAAATTTTAAGATGTAAAAATGACTCTCAAAGGACCACATTTCCATCATCTGAAAAACAGGCAGATGTGAAGATTCATTCCTTCCTTGATAGGGGGACCTGGGGAAAGCAGGTAAAGAGGACAATCAGTGTGACTCAGTGGCAGTTGAGGAGTTTGGGAGCTGGGACAGCAGTGAGGAGCCACCTCCCAGCCTTGGCCCTGGAAAAGGCCTACAAAGGCCCATGGGCTGCAGTTAAAGTTGGTGCTTGAGGACACAGAGCTTCTCCAGCTACCCTCTCTGACTGCTGGGGGACCCTCAGATCACCTCCTCACCAAAGAAACTGTCCAACTGAGACTTCTGTGGTGGTGAATCTTGTCAACTTGCTTGGATTCAGAGATAGCTGACCTAGTTAATCTCACATTTGGGTGTGTCTGTGACAGTGTTTCCAGGATGATTGGCATGTGAGACACCAACTGAGGCAGGAACACCTTCCCTGAATGGGGCAGCACCATCCAAAAGGCTGGGGGCCCCGATGCATCAAAAGCAGAAGGAGGAAGGCCCCCAGAGAAGTGTGGTTCTGGCTCTCTGCTCCGTGGCTGCTAGGAGGTGAGTAGCTTTGCCCCATTGCATGCTCCTCATATCATCTACATGAGGCTCTGCCATACCACAGCCTACACACAAGGGACCAGCTGACTATGGACTGAAGTCTCTGAAACTGTGAGCCAAAATAAATCTTTCCTCCTGTAAGCCATTCAGATATTTCTCACGAGACAAAGTGACTAACACACCTCCTAAGCTCCCACACCTAGTACCCTTGCTTTTGCTGCAGCTCTAAGCCTTTCTTGTGTTCCAGCCTCTCTCACTCTCAGCCCAAGCTGCTCTGTGCTTGCTCTTCTCTGGTTTGGCCTCCATTGCTCCATCCCCTCAGACTGCTTTTGTGGTAGGCACCTTTGGGTCATACTTCCCACCTCTCTTGGCATATGAAAAACCTGTTTCTTCCCCAAGGACCCTGAAGGCTTCTTTGGGTCTCTCTCCCTTGGATTATGCTCATTCTCTAGCCCCAAACTTTTAGGTGATCCTCATTTCCCAAGGCTGCTTCTGCCTCCCTCTCCCACCTGCGCCTTTGAGGATGCTGTCACTGTGCTCTTCCATCTTCCACCTGTCTCATCCCCATCTCTTCATGACCTCCTATTTTTTTCCCCAAACACATTGAAAATGGACCAGCTTCATTGTCTCCCTGTTCATCCTCTAGTCACTTTAGTTTCTATGTGGACAGCCAGCCCACTTCCCAGCCTACCTCCTTCTTGACACCCTCTGCATCACCACCAGCCTTCTCTGCCCACCCTTTCCCTGGGGCTAAGGGTCCTCAAAGCCTGCAGCCGTAGCACTGTGGCATCCAATCCCGTCCTATCTCAGAAGCTAAGCAGGGCTGGGCCTGGTTAATACTTGGATGTGAGACCACCTGGGAACACCAGGTGCTGTAGGCTTGGGAGACGGACCCGGTAACCCAGTCCCCAAAATCAATCCGCTATTGAAAACTGTATGGACAGCAGAGAAACACTGACAAAGTGTTTCGCCTGTTGTACGCAGGGTCACTGAGTCAGATACCGACTCAATGGCACCTGACAAAAACAACAAGGGTCCTCAATGGAGCAGCTTTGCTCTCTGGCCACAACACCTCTCCTTCCCACTCTCCTGCTCTCCAGCTAAACCTCCTTCAATCTCAGAACAGAGTTCATGCCTAGGTTCCTCTATCTGCCCTCAGCCTCTTGACACCATCCTTTCTTTCTTTCCTTTTTTTTTTCTTTCTTTATTTCATCTTGGAGTTAAGACTATCTGGCTCCTGCTCCCATCACAGAAACTGCTGTAGTTAAGATTACCAGTAGCCTTGGCATCACTCAACTAAGGGACATTCTTCATTCTTTCTTTAGTTGGAATTCTCTGCTGCACCAGGATTGTTCCCTCCTTAAACTGTTTTGCCCTCTTGGCTTCTGTAATTCCACCCTCTCCTGCTCCTCTCTGTACTTCCTGGACTATTCTTCCATTGCCTCTTTGTGGACTTTTCTCTCATGTGCCTGTTGTAAGTGGTGTTGATCCTTCAGAGCTTTGTCCTTGGCTCTTGGCAGGATTTGTGGGCTGTTCACTGGAATATGGCTCATTGACCCAATTATTCCAGCATTTGATTGCATGCTTACCACATTCAGGGTGGGTCTTCCCCCTTAGTTAATCCTCTCTGGATGCCCTCACAGACACCCCCTGAGGTGTGCTTTACTAATCTCCCAGGTACTTCTCAATCCAATCAATTTGACAATCAAAATAAACCAAGCGAGGACAGATTTAGGGGTAATATAGAGGAAGAAGAAGCAGCTATAGCAAAATACATCCTATTTGGCTGCTGTGGTTTCTGTGACTACTCTGCACACTGACATCTGTTGAACTAGCCGGAAAGCACTGGAGACCAGAAATAATCAGTTAGGGTAAATGAACATATTCTTTATCCTTATTCCCACTCCTCTTGCTACTGGTGAAGTCAAATGGATGGGACCACTGCCCTTAACCCTACTGATGATGTGCATACTAAGACCCTGCCCATGCTCCGCTTTGCTCATGTTCCATTGAAGGAGAAGGCCACTTTTAGCAGTTTTTACTGCAATTCTCCCTAGTGTTGAGGCTCAGCCTAAATGGACCTCCTCCATGTACCTATCTCTAAGACTTCAATTTATATTTATTTCTCTTTTTTAAAATCAATGGACATTTTTACCAGCATGGTACAATTTAATTATCACCTATCATATAGATTGCTATTTTTCTCACGTGGCTGACATAATTCACTCAACCCATTTGGTGAATGACAAAGCTGCCTGAAATCAGAGACCATGTGCTCACTTATTCAACAAGTAAATATATGTTGCCTACATACAAAATATCAAACCTATACTAGGCAATGTGATTGAGACACAAGGTCTACCTGCAAGGGACACGCAGTCTATCATGGTGTCTCCTAAGTTTGGGGTTTAAGCCAAGGAGCACAGAGAGGATCTACTGAAGTATAGGTAGAAGTCGTAGAATTTTTAATATTTCTAAATTCTGTTTCTAATGTTGTGGTAGATCTAATATTCTAGAGAAAGATACAGAATTTTACTAGTATTTAACATGTGGATTGATCCCAGTTCTCTTGGCAGCCTCTATGTCATATAGTTACATGCCCCACATGGTATAAAAGAATTTTCGGGCAGAGTGGGAGGTCACAAACTTAAAGGAGTTTACAGCAGAAATCCCTGTCATTTAATCACTTTTAGAATATTGTAATGTGTTGTAGTTGAGTGTGTTTGATTAAAAACATTTGCAATTATATTATCTAGCTTTAAGAAAAGTAATCCTTACAAAAAGACTAGTAACTTTAAAAATATTCATTTTAAGATACTGTCACATAAGGTAATTCTATCATTTGCATGAGCAAACAAGAAGAAACTATAAGGAAAATGGCAATAGACACTTTCTTCACTCCTAATATAAACACTTTTCTAGCTATATTTTAATTTTTAAAAAATGGATCTAAAAAGATCTAAAAAGAACTTGTCCAAATTTTTAAAATTATCAAGAGTGTTAGTTAACAATGAAACTCAATCTAAGTACATCCTTTACCTTGAGATATACCTAATGATGGTTCAATGCCCTACTACCAAAATTTCAAACACTTAATCATGAGTTTTCACTTTTCCTTAGGAAATATAAAGCAGCGAAGAATGTTACTCCCATTCTAACAACAAGAAAAGTCCAGATAAAACCAAAATCATAATGTGCATTGAACCTATCAGAAAGCTGAGATCAAATGACAATGGAATAACCTGAATTCCAAGAGAGGCAAGCTCCTCCACAGAGAAACAGAAGGCAAAACTCTCTCACAGATGGTGGGTCACACGAGAAGACGACCCAGGCCACATTACAAGCGAGGAAGAAGAAATCAGTCACGTTCTTAAGGAACTCCCAAAGGCCAAGGGTAGGTTAGCATGTTGGTCCAGACTACTGGGGGCCCTAACGAAGGGAGGGCACACTCATTCACCAGCTCCTATGCTTGGACTTCTCCTGAGTGCTCTTGAGAAACTGAGGGCGAAGAAGGCATTTAGGAGGTAACTCTCAGGCCTTGGCCGCGTCAGACACAAAACAACATGTACTTCCCTGGACTCTTCATTCATGTGAAAAAAAAAGAAAAAAAAAGCTTCACTCTTCTGGGGAAGAGCCAGCAAAGCAGCTATCCAAAGCACAGAAAAATATGCCTCATGGGCAGAGGGAAGGGTGAAAGAAAAACCTGTTTCTGAGAAGTACAAAACCATCCTGGGCCTAAGGTCCTACACTAATACCAGGCAGAGGTTTCCTACATTTGGGGAAGTGGAGGAAAACGTTTGCCCAAGACCAACTACAAACACAAGGTAGACGCTGGCTTCCCCAAGGAGAAGCAAGAGTAATACAGAGAGTAGCACAAGTACAGGACCCTCTCTAAGACTTAGACTGGAGTAAAAGAACAGAAAAATCCTTTTTTACCTTCAACAGAAGCCTGGCACAGAGAGCACGCAATGGCTGGCTAAGGCTGGGGAGAGGCCAGCCCATGGTGAGAGACCTTCCCTGTGCAGCAGGCATGCAGGAAAGCTGAGAACTGACAGTTGAGCAACAGACCTGAGAAAGGCCTCTGGCATACCAGCTCTTCCCTAAGCAGTAGGCAAAGGCAGCCCATCAACCAAAGAATTTGAAACCTGCAGCACTCCTGACTGAGACAACTCTCCCCAGTAACCACCTTCCACAAGAAGAATGTAGCATAAATAATCATATTTGCTAGTTTTTGCATTGCAACGATCATGGTTTCAGAGGTTGCATCCATAGTTCAGTCCACAGGGAAGGCATAGCTGAGCAGGTAGCAGGTGTGCGTGGGAGAGGAGAGCTCTTCCCATGTCAGTGGACCAGGAGCAGAGATAGTGAGTCCAGAACTCGGGGCCAGGTATCACTTTCAAAGGCCTGCCCCAGTGATTCACTTCTGTCAGCTAGCCTCTACCTCCTAGAAGTTCTACAGACTTCCAAAACAGCCACTAGGCAGGGACCAAGTGTCCAAACACATAAGTGTATGGGGAACATGTTATGTTCAAACCATAACAATAAGTTTTACCTCAGTCTCTATGTGCTATCACTGGGTTTTGAATATCCCTCAAGGGTTTATTGTGATTGAAGCCTTGCTCTACTGGGTGCCCCTATTGGGGATGTGGGGCCTTATAAGAGGTCTTTATATCTTTGGGAACCTGCAGCCATACCACTGTGGCATTAAATCCTATCATACCTTGGAAGCTAAGCAGGGTTGGGCCTGGTTAGTACTTGGATGGGAGACCACCTGGGAACACCAAGTGCTATAGGCTTGGGAGAAGGACCCAACCACCCACTCCCAAAAATCAAGCAGCCATTGAAAACCCTATGAACAGCAGAGAAGCCCTGAAAGTAGTGTTTCTCCTATTGTACATAGGGTCACTATGAGTTGGACACTGACTCAACAGCACCTAACAACAACAACAACAACATATCTTTGGGGACATGCCTTTGGAAAGGATTGTGGGACCCCATTCTTTTTCTCTGCTGTTTTTTCTAAGTGTGATCACTTGCTATTACACATGCTCCCACCATAATGTGTTGCTATCTGCCGCCCCCACCAGAAGCCAAACCAATAGGGCTGCTCAGTCCTAGATGTTGAATCTCCCATACTTTAAAACAAATAAAACTTTTCTCAAGCTGAGAATGTAGGCCAGTGGTAAAGCACATACCTAGTGTTTAGGAAGCCCTGGGTTTAAGCCCTGTTGTTGTTAGGTGCCATTGAATTGGGTCCAACTCATAGTGATTCACACAGGGTTTTCAATGATTGATTATTTTGGGAGTGGATTGCCATGTCCTTCTTCCATTTTTGCAGTGCTGGGGATCGAACTTGGGTCCTCAGAGAGTGCCAAGTAGCACTCTACCAACTGAGCTAAACCCAAGCCTGGTTTTAAGCACTAGCACCACAAAAAGATAAAAATAAAAATAAATAAAACTTTTCTCTTCGTAAGTTAACTGCCTCAAGAATGTCCTTGTAGTGATGAAAAGGTGAATAATAGACTACCATTCTACATGTGATCTCTACCATTCACTCAAAAATTATATCACACACACACACATATATACATACACAAATACATAACTCATTATCAAGAGACACTGCAATCAATAGAGGAAAACTCAGGTATTACAAAAATCAGACAGAGACATATGTGAAAGGATCTATTAGAAAAGCTAGATTGCATGCATAAAAACCACGGAATTTTAGAAGAAAGATAGAAGTGACAGAAATAAAAAAGAACCCACCATTGGAAATGAAAAATACTTTCAACATAACTTGCCAATAGAATGAACCCAGCTGAAAGGATTAATTAACTGAAGATCTTGTAATAGGGATTACCCAAACAAAACCAAAAATGAAGCAAAAGGGAGGGAATAAAATCAAAACGAGACATCCAAGAAATTTCTGAAAGTATCAAATAACATACACATAATTAGAGTTCCAGAAGAATAAGACAAAGAGAATAGAGCAGATGATATATTTGAATAAATAATAGTCAAGGCTTTTCACAAAATGATGGCAAATTGCAGATTCAATCTCAGAAAATCCTAAAGAGATATACCAATTAAACAACAGCAACAACACAGAACCTTACACATACCTAGAGACATCACAGTTAACCTGCTGAAAACGTAAAATAAAAATTTTGAAGGCAACTGGGAGAGAAGAGAGAGGAACATGTTACATACAGAAGAACAAAGATAAGAATTAGAGCAGACTTCTCTCTAGAAACTATACAAGCCAAAAGGAAATGGAACATCTTTTAACTGGTAACAGAAAAGTGGAAAACACCTGTCAACTTAGAATTCTGTACTCAGCAAATCTTTCAAAAATGAAAGCAAAGATATTCTCAGAAAAACAATACATGATAAAATTCAATGTCAACCAGGTTATTCTATAATAAAAATTAAAGGAAATCTTCAGGCAGAGGGATTGTGTTGCCAAGCAGAAACTTGTATCTATACAACAAAAATAAGAACTCTAAAAGGATAAAAAGACTGCTACTGAGCAATAAATCAAACAGGTTGCTGATACATGACAATATAGATGAATCTCAAAATCATGACAGATTAAAAGAAAGTAGACAAAAAGGAAATATGTCACATGATTCTATTCATATAAAATTCTTTTTTATTTATAAATGTTGGTAGAGTACAGAGTATTAAACCATTTTCTACATCCATTGTGCAACTATTAAATTAGTTTTGTTTACACATTCATCACCTTACAGATTTTATAGAACACTGTGAATTAAAGAAGAAGAAAAAAAGTGGAAATTTTAATAAATATCCAATAAGAATCATATGCAATCATGGGTTATATGCTCATTGACTTTTTTTTTCTTTTTCTTTTTTTTGCGGTACTGGGGGTTGAACCCAGGTCCTCGTGCTTGCATGCTCTGCAAGTACTGGACCACTGAGAGCTGCACTCTCAGCCCATTTTTTTCCTTTTTGAGACAGGGTCTTGCTAAATTACGCAGACTGCCTCTGGTCTCGAACTTGCGATCCTCCTGCCTCCAGCTCCCAAGCCACTGGGATTACAGGTGTGCGGCACCACGCCCGGCTGCTCATTGATTTTTTATTCCCTTTTTTCATGTATTCATATAGTTGCATCCTGTATTTTGTGTTTTTCTTCTCCCTCTGTAACCCTCTGCATTTTCCCCCTCCCCTTACCGCCTTCCCCAACCTCTGCTCCCACCCCCTGACCCCCTTCTCCCTTCCTATTGGGTTCACTTGTATTCTCCATTCTTAAATAAGTATGATTGTTCATTTTTACATATCTATATATGTAAATTTTAAAAGTTAGATTTACCTCCCACATAGGAGTGAGAACATATGGTATGCCTCTTTTTGAGTCTGAGTTAATTCATTTAAAATGATCTTCTAAAAGCACGAAATAATCTCTAGTGACAGAAAGTAAGCCGGTGATTTCCTGTGGGGTGAGGGAGATGGAGCATGATGGTGATGGATCACCATGGAGCATGATGGCGATGGAGTATGATGGATATATTTACCACCTTGATTGGAGTGATGGTCTCAAGGTTGGAATCACAAATCAAAATTCATTACATTATATACTTGAAATAACATGCAGTTTTTGTACCTATGTTATGCCTTGATAAAGCTGGAAAAGGGAGTAAATAAAAAGAATCACAATGAGATGCCACTAGACATCTGTTAAAATGGATTAAAATAATAATTCTTAAAGCAAATAATAATTCTTAAAGCTAATAATAATAGATGTTAGTGAAGATGTGGAGCAACTCAGTATTATTGGTAGAAATGCAAAAATTGAATGGCTACTTTTTAATATAGTCTGACAGTTTCTTATAAAATTAAAGAAATATTCACCATACAACCCTGCAATCTCACTGTTAAGTTATTAACCCAACAGAACTGAATACACATGCCCTCATAAATACTGTTATGTGCATGGTTATACCAGACTTATTAGCTGTACTCTTAATATCCAAAACCCAGAAGCCATTCAAATGGTCACTAAATTGTGAATTGGTAAACAAATTGTTCTACATCTACAAAATATCATATCACTCAATAATAAAAAAAAGAAGGGATTTTTGCTACATGCAATGACATGGATGCAATTCATGGGTGAGAACTTCTGCAAGTATGCAAACTCAGATTCAAAAGTCTACATAGTATATAATCTATTTTTTATGACATTTCAGAAAAGGCAAAATGATAGGAAAAAAAAATCAGATCAGTGGCTGTCAGAGGTTGGGTGTGGATACAGAACTGGCTATGAAGGGGTATAGAGAATTTGTCTAGGTGATGGGAATGTTTTATGTATTGATTGTGTTGGTTAAATGAATGCATATATTCGTCAAATTCCCAAAACTGAGCACTTTTGAAGGGTGAATTTTATTGTATTAAATTATAATTCAAGCCGGGCGTGGTGGTGCAGGCCTGTAATCCCAACGACTTGGGAGGCAGAGGCAGGAGGATCACAAATTCGAGACCAGAGGCAATCTGTGTAATTTAGTGAGACCCTGTCTCAAAAAATAAACCAAAACCAAAACAAACAAACAAAAAAATGGGCCAAGGTGCAGCTCAGTGATACAGCACTTGCAAAGCATGGAAGCATGAGGCCCTGGGTACCTACCTACAACATAATTCAAATAACTGATTTTAAAAATTATGCATTTAAAACGTGAATGCAAACTTTTAAACTTTTCAGTCATGTTTAAAATCATCCTATACTCAATCTCTTACTTTTTAAACATTTCCCTAAGTATAAAGACAAATGTTTTGAGGCCTCTTTTGAGGTTTTTTGTTTTATAACAAAAGCTAAACTCTTGAGGAAACAGCTGAACTAGTACACAGAAACCAATAAAGTGGCAAATTTAAATGCTTTCCCATACTGGCAAAATCCATTGGTGCACACCTAGGAAACATTGCTGAACATTGCAACAGATTTGAAGAAGCAAATATTAGATCCATTTGTATACTATTGGATTGTGTAAATTTGTTGCTTATTTGGATGAAAGAATGGCAGCTATTTCTAACATGTTTCAGCTCTGGGTACTTTATAGATTCTGTTTCAGTAATGAAATATACCAAGAACTCTTTTTAAAGGGGCATTAATGGGAAGATGTATGGGGGAAGATATTCATAATTGAAATGATCTTTGATAAAAGAACGACTTATGGACAAATGTGGAGTTGTAGCCACTGAGGAAGTGGCTACATTAACTCAAGAAATATAAAAGGAATCTAGGGTCAGAGATGCCATCACAAACAAAATTTATTCACTGTCAAGAATTTTCATAAGGAATTTGAAGCACAAGTATCTAGGATGCACCTGTGTAATTTTAGAAACCTGAGTCTTTTAAAATATTGTAGACTCTTCACAACAAATGAAATGAGAAAAGACTATAAATGTATGTAGTCCTGCAAAGAAAAATGCTGGTTAGCATGTTGCAAAGTACTTAAAGAGTTGTTCAACTTAGATAAGTGTTCTAGATTTATTTTTCTTTGGCGAAAAATGTCAATAGTATGCTACTAGCAGATTTTTAAAAATGTGTACACACTTAATGTATGTTTTTAAGTATATATTTATGATTTAAATGGCAACTATTAAAAAAGAAATTTGTGATAATGGAGGAAGTATTTTGAAAAGAAATGTTTGGGCATTTTTCTAATGTTATGTGATTTTTGTGCCCCAATAATGGGAAAGTGCCATATATTAACATTTCTTCTATCTGAACACTTAACGCGCTTGGAAATATCAACATATAAACTGTTAAAAATTTTCAAGTCATAAGTTTCAGGGGTTTTAAACCCATTTGTTAAAAGAATAACTAATTTAGATTATAAGAGAACTTGCTCGTTGAAATTCCACAAAACTTTGGCATACTGTATTTGATATAATAGAAAAGTAAGAATCATAATGTAGTTAACACAATCAGTGATGAGCTTCTGTTGGAACCTTTAAAAATATTTTTCTTATAGCACATATTTTACTCTTTAACAATAAAATAAATTATCTTCCACAATAATGGGTGTGTATCTGACTGTGGATGAAGGATTATAAACATTCTTTTATCAGTTTATTTTTAGTAAAGATAAATATCCTTCAAATCATGTCCTACCATTATAATATATATTTATAATTAAATATTTTATCGCAAAAGGTTTTCCCCCCTATGATTTTTATTAATAGCACAATATGCCGTATTACTAATGGCTTATATAACATAAATTAGAATTTTGCAATGAAATGAAAAAAATTAGGAATGATTATCAACCTGCAAGCATCCAACACTTCATAAGGAAGTTATAAAACAATTTCAGAAGGAAGTAGGGGATGTCTTCCTCCCCCAGTTATACTGACAGCTACTACCATTCAGGTCACATGGTGAATTTCGATGGCTGTACTAATGGTAGTCTCTTCTACTCCTTTGAAGAAAAGGAAAATGCAAACAAACTGAAACATAATGATAAACACTTCCACTATTTAAAAACAAGTATAACAAATGTTAATAACATATAATGGGTAAAGGTGGAGTAATATAGTAAAAAGATTGTGATATAAATATGTTTAGTCTTCTGAATTTTCTCACAGTTTTAAGATGTAATTAATACACCATATAGTACATAACCCAATACTTTTAGTATATTTAAAGAGTTTTGATGTCATTACCAAAATCTAATTTTAGAATATTTCAAATTTTAGAACACTTTGTTGTCATAAATGAAACTGTGTCCATAGAAGTCATTTCTCCATCCCTCCTACCTTAACCCTGTGCAGCTGTTAATGTATTCTCTACCTCTGCAGGTTTGCCTATTCTGGACCTTTCATGTAAATGGAATAATGCAGTCTGTGGTCTTCTGTGTCTGGTTTGTTTCACTCAGCATGTTTTTGAGCTTCATCTATGTTGTAGTATCAGTACTTTGTTCCCTTTTATTGCCAAATATTCCATTGTATAAATTTATCACATTCTGTTTATCCATTCGCAGTTGGCAGACTTTGAACTAGGTGTGGTGGTGCGTATCTGTAAGCGCAGGACTCAGGAAGCTGAGGCAGGAAGATCTGTGTGAGTTTGAGGGCAGTCTGGTCTACATAGCAAGTTCCAGGCCACCATGGACTATATAAGGAGACCCTGTTTGAAAAAACAATAAAAGAAATAAAAAAACAGTTAATGGACTTTAATTTGCGGGTTGTTTTTAATTTTCATTATTATTTTTAAATTGACAAATGAAAACTTATATACACTTATGGCATACAACTGATGTTTTCATACATACATTATGGAATGATTAAATCAAGTCAATTAACATACCTATCACCTTACATATTTATTATTTTTTGTGATAACATTTAAGTTTTTGCATTACATCTTTCTTTGCTGTATCAGCAATAAAAACTAGATTCTGATAAATTAAGCTTAAAACCAGACCAACAAATCACTTTATCACAAAGGGTTAAACAATGACTTTAATAAAATGAAGGCTATTGCTCTCAAAAAAATATTCTAACAATACTATCTTGTGCTATTACTATTTTTTACCGTTAATAAAATTATTTCATAAATGTTAATTTTATTTTTCTCATTATTTTAAAATGGCTTTTGTATATTTATGATTATATACTAAGCTAGCACAACAGTATTAATAATTAGTATCTACATACTGTATATATACAATTGATGCTTTTACTGATGGGGTATAAAATTTAAGAAAATAGATCAGAAACAACTGTCTAATGGAATTAACAAATACTTATAAAGCCTTTGTGGTCCAACAGTTTCTGGCACATTACAAGATACATGCTAAGTATTTAACGATGTATGGATTCATGGACAACCCCTAAATACAAAAGGTTGCAATTTATCTATGTTTTGTGTGTAGAGATATTTTTCCCTTGACATATACCTTTTCTTTGGTAAATAATTTTCCTGAATGAATGAGTTTGTACAGGACATATGACCACAGAAGCAGCACATGTCTGTTGAGAGTAGTTTCTCAATTGAACCACCTAAATCTAAATCTTGACCCTATAATTTATTAGCTAGGTAACCTTGGTGAGATTACCATCTTTTCCATGTCCTAGTTTCTTCATATGGAAAGTGGAGACAACAGAATCAATTTGATAGGCTTGTGGCAAAGATTAAATGAGTTAGCATGTGAAAAGTCCCCACCACTACTGTCTGACAAATGGATAGCATTCACAGCAGGCTAATCACCAGAGCTATGGATACATACATATGAGATCTGGTGGCTATATCTGGATATATTTATATTTCTATGTAAATATGTATCTAGTTCTCAGTATGTATGTATATGGAATAAAAATATTATTAGTGATTTGTCGTTGTTGTTAGGT
Organism: Pedetes capensis; assembly: GCA_007922755.1. NCBI lineage: Eukaryota > Metazoa > Chordata > Mammalia > Rodentia > Pedetidae > Pedetes > Pedetes capensis. The sequence continues at coordinate 65,825 of VMDO01007699.1, read as the reverse complement.
GCCATTGAGTAGGCCAATATTTATTGAGCATGAGCACCAGGCATTTGTTTAAGTGCTTTACATAATGCCTTGCTCTCTTTTGGAAAAAACATATGACATAACATAACATAATGTGACATAACATACTTTTGTTATTCTCCTTTTACAGATTAGAAATTTGAGGTCCAGAAAGGCCAAGTAACTCACAGCCAGCAGAAATTCACACAGTTGGCATACCAGAGGGTCAGAAAACCTATTTTCATAAATCACTAATTATCATCTCCTCAATGGCTTATTATTATTTTATCTTACTCTTATATGATACTTTATATCTTAATTTGTACGGTGCTTAGTATTTTATTAAATACTGTCACATCCTTCAAGTCTCATAGCAAGCCTGTGCAATGAAAAGAGCAGCGTGACTATTTTCACTTCTATTGGACAGAAAACTGATACAAATGGAACCATAGATGTCTTTGGTGGAAGTATTTCTTTTTCCCCCTTTATTAGTAAATGATGATGAGGTACAGAGTATTACAGCATTGGCTTTTTCTATTATGTATCCTTTACATCACTTCTAGCAATGCTTTCATCAACCCACAAGGTTTATGGAGCCTTATGGCTAGTATGTAGTTAAACTCTGATACTTCCTTGGGTTATATTCCCCCTTTTTTCCAACATACTCATGAAGTTGTGCTGTTTACATTTAGATTGATCAGTTCCCCTCTCATTGACTCTCATTGACTCTCCTCCCCATCCCATCTTCTCCAATCTTCGCTTCCCTCTGCTAGTTCCCTCCCTCTTTCTTTCCACTCCTTATATTGTCCCTTCTAACACTGTTCGATGGTGCATTTTTTATATATTAATTTATGATAGGATTTTTTTTCTTGGTGGAGGTACTTCTATGTTACCAATATTGTGGGTACTTTTGTACTCAGGGAGTCACCATAAATGAACTGAGACTCATAAGGCATCAAGCTCAGACATCAGAGCTGGATGAAAATGCCACAAACTTCCTGGAAGTGTCACAGCTTAAAGGGAGAGACGTGTGAAAAGTAAGTGTGGTACCCAATATGTAATCTTGAAGGCAGCTGTGAATGAAATACTGATGAAGCACAGAAGGTTGGGGGTGACTGTGCCAGGGAGGTCTTAGAAAAGGCAAAAGTGTCAGGGTGGGGGCTGGGAGGACCCTGGAGGAGAGAATGTATGTGTAGTGGGAATCCGTGTTTGTGTCTATGATGGCTTTCCCCAGACACGGCTGTGTGTATTTCTGAATGTGTTCCTATGCATGCTTATACCCATATGCATTCATTTATGAAAGTGCTGGCCATCAGTGTGGAATGGATAACCCTGATTATAAAAGAGAATGTGTCTGGATTCACATATACCATAACAGAATCAGGCTAGTCCTGATATGCACACCCTCCACAGCCTACCCTCAATACCAGAGTAACCAGAGACACCAGTCCCTTCCAATCCTACCAGCTGCCCTGTCTAGAGCTCAGGTGATTAGACCCACTAGACTTTGCAGTCCATCCCTCTGAATGTGCCGTGGTCTAACAGAACCAGCAGCTGTGGGAGTGCTAGAGGGGAGGAGGTCCAGGTCTCTATGGGTGTGCACGTATGCACACACTTCCAGTTGTGTGTGTTTAGTGCTGACTGTTCCTAGCCAAACTACAAAACCTCCCTTCTCTCTTCATCTTTACCCCGTTGGGGAGTTGATGCCCTTACCTGTTTCCATTGCCACCTGTGTGAGGCTGGCTTTCCCCTAAGTGCCCTTGGGATATCTAAACTACACTTTTGTGCTGGGGTGGGTGGAGGCAAGACTGAGCAGTGCTGAGGGTCCCATTCCTTGGAGGCACTACCTCCTCTCTTCCACCACTGCCCCTTTCTGGTCCAAGAATCTCCCAGAGGAGGAAAAATATGTGCAAAGGGAAGCAGTACTGGTGGTCACTTTCAGGGGTGAGTGGCTCCATTGCCCCTCTCCTGATGATAAAACCTATTTTTAGGGCAAAACTGATAAAAGAGGGAAAGGGAAGACTCCCTTCTCCACTAATGTTCCCCTCTACCCCAGGAATTAGGGAAGTGGACAGTAAAGCTATAGTACTCATTTTTTAAAGCTTGTCCAATAAAAAAAAACTAAAATGATCATAAATAATATGTAATTGGTAGTGTGATCGTCAATATGAAATTGATAGCAAATAAGATATAGTCAGTGGTGACTAGGATTATCTCTACAAGGGGGCAAAATAGCTGAGCTAGATTTTCCTTTTGTTATAAAGCATGTAAATTCAGGGCCAAGGGGTCACGTAAGGCAAAGGTATTATGTGCTGGAATACTAGGGTGATTTGTGTTTGCTTACATCCTAGCCCAATGCACTGCCACACAGCTAAATGTATTCGTATGCTAAGATGGACAAGGATGAAGTGCAGTAATCAACACATGTAGTATGTCATATTTTAAGTTGAATGAATGAGTGTGTGAAGAGACAAACAAACATAATAAGAAAAGTAGAATCATCTCATAGAGTGGTCCATGAATATCTAGATTCTTCCTCCTAATTCCACCAATGACTGAATGTGGTAAAAGGCTTTTAAAACTATCTATTAATAAGTTACTTTCATAGCAGGATCTTTCTCAACATAATCAATATGCTTAATCAAACCTTGTTGAAGTGTCTTCTAAATTGTAAATGATCTCTAATGTTAGCTGTTGAATTTCTAAATACTTTATATTTACTGCAGCTTCTTCTTATAGTATATGTTTCCATGTGCTAGACACAAATATTTTCCTAAATAGTAATGAAAGATGCTGGTTTTGAAATATGCCAGAGGGATTTTAGTTTTCATAGTCAAGGTATTGTTTATTTGTACTTAAATAGTACATCAATAATCTGAAAACAAGAAATAGCCTGATAATGGCTAGAGGCTCTGTTTGGAGGCTATGGTTTCTATCATGGACTGCTTTCAACCGTTAGATTTTATGGCACAGATTCAGTGGGAATCTATCTGCTAAAATATTTGGGCTGTGAAAACTCCCACACTGTGACAGATGTCAAGTCCAATTAAGTGACTCATGTCCAGGTTTCTGTCCAATAGGATTTCCCATTAAATATCAATTTAGGGGGGAAAAAATCCATCCCCCTTCTTAAGCCTTTATCTCTCCCCATCTCCAGGCTGAATCAGTTGGTACCAGGAGAGCCAAGAAGCCACACAGGCAGCTCTGCCTCATAGCTCTGGCTCTCTCACCCTCTTCCTGTCTTTCTCTGCTTCCCTGTCACTGTTACTTCAGCAGACGTTCACTTTTCACCAACCTTTCTCCAAGCATCTCCAAGCCACTGACTATATATATTTTGCTACAAGGTAAAGAGAGGAGGGGGTGGGGTGGGGATGTAACCAAGCCTTGAAAGAGGGAAACTGGAAAATAGGTGCCTGTTTATACATCATACAAGTAAATGAGGGAGGAGGAAGGGGCAACCTTAGCTCCGAGTTACAGTATTGTTTTCCTGGGAACTGGGGAGACATCAGCTGAACAAAGCCTTATCTGGGGGGAAAAATCACCCTGAGCAAGAACGCATCTCTGCCCTGCACTTCCCAGTTTCTGCTCAGCCCCATTAAGGGAAGGGAAGGAGTCCTCCAGGAGGGGGAATCTTATCTTAACAATCTTTCTTATTGATTATTCCGCTATTAGAAAGTGGAAGAATCAGCCCTTTGATGTGATTGTGTTTATCTCTGCATCTCTTTTGTTATTTATAGAGCACTAGAAGAGGGGGGGGGGAAGCACAAGACTTTGCAACACATCGTTTAAATAAGATCAACAACGAAATTTTCGAAGTGTTTATGAACAATTAAAAGGAAAAGACATTTTTGATCTATCAACTAAGTGAACAATCATTCATATCATCCACATCCTGAGATATCGTCCCTCGCTGTGGGCACCGGCGAGATGACAGCTGCTTTTTCTTTTTTGAATGTAATAAATATTTGCTGCTTTTAATATTTTCCGGAATTTCCCCTCGGTGTTTCCCTGGAATTTTAACTCTAAAAGATTGGAGAAAAGATTATCGAAAGGGCTTTTGCAAGGTAAGACTTCTTTAAATCATGTTTTTTTTTTTAGCTTGAAACTTAGTTCATTCATATTGCATTTATAGATCCATTTCGGTCCACAATTAGAGAAGTAAAATGCGCACACAGCATACTATTTGTGAATATTTAAAAAAATAGATCAGGAGGAGAATTTAACATGCTTTGACTGCAACCCAGGAACTTTTTATCCGAATTACAACTATGTCGTGGCTTTTTTTTTTTTTTTTTTTTTTTTTTTTTTTTTTTTTTTTTTTTTTTTTTTTTTTTCCCCAGTGCTCGACCATGTTTTTCTACCCTTTCATGCAGACTGGGTAGGCGCAAGTTGTTTTATTTATAAACGTATCAGAGAAAAGCCCGTAGGGAGTCACATGCAGTTCACCTGGAGCATTTGTTTTTATTTTGCCCGAGAGGACCTGCTTTCCTTGCACGGAAACGAAAGCGGTTTTGGAGCCCAACTCCCTCAGAAGCAAGTGCAATGCTTGGGAGCCGACCCCACATCCACTGGCTTTTGTTTCTCCAGGCGCAAACCCTCCTAAACATCGCAAACGCGGGTTGCTTTTGCTCTGAGTGTAGCTTGAGCAGCACACGCTGGGACCAAGGGTTTGTAGCCAGGGAGTGCGTCTAGGCGTCCGCAGCCCTGGCCAGCGCCTTCCCGCTGGTCCCTTTCTTGAAGCCCGAATTTCCGTGAAGCTCAGCGGTTCTAAGCAGTCCTCTCCCATAAGGCGCGCAGTCAAAGTCCTTTCTCCAGGCGCCTAGGAGTAGCCCGGCGAGGTGGCTTTGCCAGGAGCTCATCGTCAGAGGAAAGCTAAGCACAGACGCGGGGTCTTAGCCAAGCCTCCCGGGGACAGCTGCGCGCAGCGGAGCTTCGGTGCGCGGAGCTTCAGAACTTTGCCGGCGGAGATACAGCGCTTGCCAAGGCACCAAGAACCACACCCGCGCCTCCCGCACGCCCCGCCGTTTCCCTGGCCCTTCCCTTCTTTCTCCAGCCTCTGCTCCCGCAGAGACCTGGCCGCCAGCATTTTCCCGTGAGGTGGTCTGCAGACTGCCCGGCATTGTATTATCCCACGTCGCCGCCGCGTCCCTAGGTCTCCCTATGTGTGTGACTGTCTGTGACAGATGGTGTTCCGGGAGCGTGCGAGGGCATAGGAGACAATCTTGTTTTGAAATGAGCCTACACGTTTGTTCAGTCATTTCTTTATTATTTCGTAGAAGCGTGAAGGGAACAAGGAAGCCTTCTAGCCCCGGGGCCGCTTGCTGTCCATCTGGGCTCAGGGATGGAGCCTCCTTTTGCCCGCACCCCTGGGCATGTGCCCCTGACGCAGCCCCAGGCCCTCAGGCGCTGCAGCTCCCCCGCTGCTCTGCCCCAGGCCTTCGGGATGGAAAGCACAATCTGCGTTTCCCTGCCCCATTAAAACCCAGATGTAGTCAACCTTGGTTTGGGGACAAAGTTGGCGGGGGAGGGGGCAGGGGGCAGAATTGCGCAGCTGGTGTTTGGCCAGAGGAGCCACAAAAACCCAGCCAGGGCCCCGCAGGCGTGGGGTTGTTCCCCAGGCCCGAGGCCACAGGCCTGTCTGGTCTGGGATGCGACCTGAGCTACGCCAAAGCCTCGCCTGCTCCAGGACCAGGGGAGGCTCGGGGCTCGCGCCCTCCCTCCAAGCGCGTCGGCCTGAGATGGGGAGGGGGTCCCGGGCGCGCGTCCGCCAGGAAGGCCGGCGTTGTAGGCCCTCATCCCCATCCTTCATAGCAAAAGAAGGCACCGATTCCTTTTATTGATTGATTTTCTAACTCCCCCTCAGCCTCCAAAATGATGCTGAGTCCGGACCAAGCCGCCGACTCGGACCACCCCAGCTCCGCGCACTCCGACCCAGAGTCGCTGGGCGGCGCAGACGCCAAGGTACTGGGCAGCGTGTCGGACCTGGAGCCTGTGGAGGAGACCGAGGGCGATGGCAAGGGCGGCAGCCGGGCCGCCCTCTACCCGCACCCGCAGCAACTGAGCCGCGAGGAGAAGCGCCGGCGCCGGCGTGCCACAGCCAAATACCGTTCGGCACACGCCACCCGCGAGCGCATCCGCGTGGAGGCCTTCAACCTGGCCTTCGCCGAGCTCCGCAAACTGCTGCCCACGCTGCCCCCGGACAAGAAGCTCTCCAAGATCGAGATCCTGCGCCTGGCCATATGCTACATCTCCTATCTCAACCACGTCCTGGACGTGTAGGGCGGGGGGCGCCGCAGGAGGTCGCTTGTCCTGGCGTTAGCGAAATGCGACCAACCCGGGTGGCCTCCGCAGAGATGGCGGAGGCGGTGGCCCAGCTGGATGGCCTCCCGGAGACACTTGGACTCTGGAAGAAGCTCGCAGCCTGTTCTTTCTGGTCAGTAGGGCGACAGGGGAAGGTTTCCGACGCTGGGAGGTGTGGGTGGTTGGAGAGCCCTAGGGCTAGCAGTGGGTATTTTCCAGGTCAGAAGAACCTTCTGGCGGCATCCAAGATGAGCTCCTGCCCGGTGGGCCTCCTCTGTGTCTTAGGATTCCCTTGAGGGTTGTTGCTTTAACACACAGGTGACTGAGTTCTCCTATATTTATCTCCTACAAATCTTCATATTTTGAAAGAACAAGGGCAGAAACTCAGAGTACAGGCTCATGACTAGACTATATTGAAATTTTTCTAATTGACAAATCACCAAACATTGGGGTGAGGGAAGAGGAGGGAATCTCTCCCACACAGAAAGTAAGACACAGAAGGATGGAACAGACAACTCTTGTTCCCTTGTCAAAAGAAAGATTAAATCAGAATCCAAATAAAGCAAACCTTGAGTGTTTGTAAAGTAAAAGAGACTCATTGAAAGCAAACGAGAAGACACACTGTGTTGTGGGAGGATTTGAGCTTGGTGAGATTTAAACTCCAAGACAAGACACTAACGTAGATAGGAAAGTCCATATTTAAACGGAAAACTTAATATCTGATTGCTTTTTCTGGCCAGGTGTCCCTTTATATATCCAAAAAAACATCTATTTGTGACCTTAAACATGTGGACCCATAGGTGCAGTTAGAAAAAGACAACCTATTTTTATTTATGTTAGAAGGAGTAGAGTATTTTTTTCAAGACATTTATTTTTCAGAGTGGTGATAATTTACTTTGGATACTCTGTGCCAATTTATTTATAGTCCAGTGTTTACACTTTTTTCCTGTGGAATAATTACATCTAATTTTTTATGTGTTTGTTGAGATTATACTGTGGTCTTTCTTTTTGCGCTAATTATATTGCACTTGTGTAAGAAATTTCCCACTTCTCCCTGTTTCTAAACATATTTTATATATTAAGATGTTTGTTCTTGGAAGGTTCTTTTGTTGTGAGATCAGCAACACTAGCACTTCACTATTATAGTTTTTTTTAAAAAAAGTAAGTGTTGTTATTCTTAACTGTAGTTATGTCTGAAAGTACTTTACAAACTGTTTATAAGGAGAGTAGCTTCTTTGTGTGTGTGATGTTTGTGTGTGGGATGGTTTTAGGAAATGAAGTTATTTTCCTAAAAAAAAAAAAGAGAGAGAGAAAGAGAGAATTCAGAACTACTTTCCTCTGTGACAACCAAAAAGAAAAGTCTATAACCTGAAAATGTTTCATGTTCTCAGCTGTGAAACTCTTAAAGCAAGAAGTTATTTTAGAGGCAACTGAAAAAAAGAATCTTCTATCCAAAGATTTTAGTCTTTTTCAGGGTTATTTTATGTCTCTGTTGCTTTATATAATGCAATATTTTGTAGTGAAAATAGATATAATCTGGTTTCTATCTGACGAGTTTTTCATATCTTATGAATGGTGCGCTGTTTTGCATATAAATAAAGGTATCAAATAAATTCTCCTTTATTTTAAGCATCTGTCTAAAAATAATGAACATGCTTGCTAAGCATGCAGTATCCTAATGGACTCAATTCCTTACAAAGAAATTAGCAAATCGAAACAAAAACAAAACCTTAAGATAATCATATCATGTATTAAGATATTTGAGGCTTTTCTAAACTTGGACATAGATTAGTCTGTCTATAAATATGTGCCCCAAATACAATGATGACATAGGTCATGCAGCTACCAATGAGGAAAAGTAGGATGGTATTTATATACAAATATTACTTGAATCACAGCATAGGTTCTTTTGCTCTAAAGGAAAATTTTGTAACTAACCCAACCTCTTCACATCAGAGTTGGGAAACTGAGTCCCAAGTAGTGACCTGTATTAAGTCATAAAGCAACTTTAATGACATTGAAAAGAGCCTTGTTATAACACTTCTCCCTCATGGCACTTATAAAGAACAAGGTGTATATTACTCAAATAGTCAAATATCAAATCAGTACACTGAATCAGGATATGAGAGCTGGAGAAAACAAAACAAAACTCAGCCTTGGCCCAACCTGGAGGTAGGAAGAATGTCATCTGCAAAAGCCTATACCTAGTGTAAAGTGTGAATACTCTGTCTGCAAGCAGAGTATGTGAATAACTTAATAAACTGTAAGTCTATATGCATGTACAGAACGTTGGGAACTGGGAGACTATATGCTCCCAAATCTCCAACTTCAGTAGAAAATATGATTTTATGGATTCTGGGTACTTACAAATCTGTGAGAGTACAGCATTTTTACTTACCTCTCAGGCTTCTTGTCAAGTTCATAACTCCCTAACAAGTGGGACTGCTTTCTCTCCTTTATTCGGAGATGCTTGGTAGGAAAGCGTTTCGATGTAAGGTATAAAAACAAACAAACAAACAACAACAACAACAAAATCGCAGTGCCTTTGTCTTGGCCACTATAGCAATGGCTGGTTCCTCTCTGACCTGCAAAGACACATGCTGCCTCTAACACTGAATGCCCATAGGGCTCTCATGTCTAGGCAGTGGGACAAATGACAGCTCCCAGTCCTCACAATGTCGCTATTAAGTAGCAACTGGACTCTGCTTCTATGCTAAGGAATGAAGTCAAATTTTAGCCTCTGGAAACCTGAGCACCTCATTTTCCTGGGTGATGAGCCCAACTTCTGACTGACCAGCATAGTCCTCCCTTTCAACCTCTAGGAGGGACCTGCTAGCTAACTTCCTAGGACAAAATCCCTTGTCCTGGGGATTGGACAAACAGCAGCATCCCTTCCCAGATAAACAACCATGTGACCCCTGGAGAGGATCTTTGCAATGTCAGTTCAAATCCAAAGTTGCCAGGCACTCTCCTGGGAGAAAGGAAACACTGTAACACTTTGCTAGAGCAGAGGGTGACTGACCTATCCCTTAAAAGTAGCATGGACTCGCTGATTGTTCGGCCATAGGGGATCAGTAATGATTCTTGCAATAATAATGCTGGTATCATTCATTCTAACATTGAACAGTTCTTTAACGATGACCGACTGTGTGCCAAGCAGTGCTCTAGATGCTATAAATAGAAAGCAAATGAGATGAAGTCTACTGAAGAACAGGATACTGACAAAAAAATAAACAATATTTAATTTTGGATGATGCTAAATGCTCTGAGGGCCTGCAGCCATAGCACTGTGGCGTCCGATCCTGTCAAATCTTGGAAGCTAAGCAGGGTCAGGCCTGGTTGGTACTTGGATGGGAGACCACCTGGGAACCCCAGGTGCTGTAGGCTTGGGAGAAGGACATGGCAACCCACTCCCCAAAAACCAATCAGCCATTGAAAACCCTATGGATAGCAGAGAAGCACTGAGAATAGTGTACATAGGGTCTCTGTGAGTTGGATACCAACTCGATGTCACCTAACAACAAGAAATGCTCTGAATCAAGATAAAGCAGAGGAAGGAAATGAAGAATGGCAGGAAGGGTAGCAGTGGGTAGTGTTTCAGACAGGGCTGTTTCAGACAAGGCCTCTCTGAGGATATAACCTCCACACAGACACATAGATCTGCCTGGGTAACTTCCATAATCGCTGCCCCTTGCACATTCTTTTCTTCTCCCAGCCCATTAATGTTCTGAGTGCTCATGCCATGAAAATAGCCCAGGCAGATCACCCAATTTTCACAGCTGGTCCCTGCCTTGTCCTTTACCCAGCTTGGAACCATGGTTCCTCCTGCAGCTCCAGTCACCCTCTCTCTCCCTCAGCTGCTCCCCAGAAAGCCCAGCCCCACCTGGCCAGTGGTGGACAAGGCCACCTGTGTCTAATGTTTCTCTGCCCAGATGGCCTTCTCTCCACTTCTACCACTGCCCAGAGAGCCAGGGAGCAAGGGGCAAAAGTGCTGGGCAAACCCTCTTTCTTGCTTGGGAGAGAGCAAAGGGAATAACAGTGAGGAGTGGAATGGAGCCAGGAGGAAAAGCAGACTGAGGACTAAGAAGAGGGGCGGGGGGGAGGAGCTGGACTGGATGGGGCCTGGAGGGTGGGGACTGAGCATCACCAGTCCAGGGGCTTCCTCCAGTGGCCGGGAACCAGAGATAATGACTGCTCTCCACTCTACTGAAAATGCAGGAGATAGGAGGTAGTAGAAGGAAACAGGTTTAGTCAAAGCTTGCCCTGAAGAAGACAGAGGAGACTGCCTCTCAAATCTGTATTTCATGGGGGGTGGGGAAGGGGTAGAACACAAAGAGGCTTTATGGGAGGAAAGAACGGGAGAGTCCAGGGAGACAACTGGGCAGGAGGTCCTGCGCTGGGCAGGTTCCTTGTC
>VMDO01007699.1:31999-55014 GCA_007922755.1 Pedetes capensis | reverse complement strand
CTTGTGCCACTGTGCTCAAAGAACAGTTTTAAATGAACCCTGTTACAGCCCTGCCCTGTGAACATGTGCCACCAAACCGTCGGATGAGGTAAGTGCACAGAACCAACCTCTGTGAAGCTATGACTTACAGAGTTTTCTTCTGCTATCCATCTCTGAGTGCCAGTTTTCTTCCTACTTAAAGGCCAGCTTGAGAGCAGATTCAGCAATATCCTTTCCCAGATATAGGTGGGCTCTCATCAATTGTTATTAGGAACCAAAATAACAGGTAAGGTGTTGAGTGCACACTATGTGCTTACTAAGATAAGTACTATGCATGCATTCTCTCAAGTGGTTCTCATGACTCCATGAAGTAGGTACTTTTATCATTTCCACTTAACAGATCAGGAAATTGAGGCTTGAAAAAATTAAATAATTTGCCCAGGGTCATTAAGCCATATTGTCAGTTTATGAAAGTGCCTGTCCATACCCATCAACAACAATTGCCCGTGGGCACACCCTGCCTGTGGCGCCTGTCCCGCCTCTGTCCATCCATCTGCTTAGGGGAAGCCTCAGCTCCCTCAGCACCTAAGGAGTGCAGGGATAGCAGCACCCCGGCTGCTTGACCCACAGGATAGATGAGTGGAAGCCCAAACTGCCTGAGCCTGTGCCATTGGCCAGAGAGGGAGTGCCCTAAGGCAGAGCTAGGAAGCCATTTTATACTTTGCAAGACTGCCCTGGGCCAGCCCTTTCCCACAAGACTCTGCAGTCACCTCACACTGTCCATGGCCTTGCTACTCACCACCGAATGGGGCAGGGGTCGGTCTGGCTCCTCCGTCTCCTACCCACACTCTTTGGTACCTCCCAGCTCATTCTCATACTGGCCTAGAACTATCTTTTAAAATTAGCATCTCATTCTCTTGCCTGCAAACTCAGTCTCCCTCTCCCTCTCTCTCTCTCTCTCTCACTCTCTCTCTCTCTCTCTCTCTCTCTCTCTCTCTCTCTAAACAAGATTCAGTTCTTGCTCTGGGCATAGAGATCTTTCACCATCTTATTCTAGACCCTCAATTGAACCACTTTAGCCACTCTCCCCAAGGTTAAACATTGCTGCCAAATCCAGATTTCTTTACCTCCCAGCCACATCAGTTCCTTTATAACTTGGGCTTTTGCAGTTATCCCTCTAGTTACGCTATTCTCCAACCTCAGTTTTCACCCGGAAGATCCTAATTATTCCACTGTGACCCAGTTCACATGTAGCCACTCTGCAACACTTTCCTCAATTTCTTCAAGCAGCATTAGCTGCTCTGTTCTTTGAGACACATACACACATATTGTTATACCAGAATTTATTGTTTTTCCTCTCCCTGTATGTAAGACCCAAGACTCTGGAGCCAGGTTCAGACACTGGCTCTGACTTATTCTAAGTGTATGACTTTGTGCATGTCACTATATCCCCTGAAGCCTCTGTTTTCAAGTGTGTAGGATGGAACAATGTATGTATTCACCTCAAATGCATGCTATGAGGTTTCTATGGGATAATGTGCACTTTTTTCCCAGAAAAGGAAAACATAGTAAGTCTTCAGTAAATATGAGCTATTACTAATACCTTTGTGTTTATAGTTGCATAGGAAGTTGTATCCTACAGCCTTACCACCCTGGCATCCTGTCTCATCAGATCTTGAAAGCTAAGCAGGTTCCACCTGGTTAGTCCTTGGATGGGAAACCACCTGGCAATACCAGATGCTGTAGACTTGGGAGAAGGACCCAGCAGCCTACTCCTGAAGCAATCACCCATTGAAAACCCTATAAGTAGCAGAGAAACACTGCTAATAGTGCGGGGAATGGCACGGGTCTTTATGAGTGGGGCCTGACTTGACCACACCTAACAATAGCAACAACAGGAAGTTGTATAGAAGAAGCTGAAACTAATTTTAATTCATGAATATATTAATGATTTGTGGCCTCCGCCATCTGTACCCATCCTCTGATGACACATTATTTGTTGTTACTGTTAGGTGTCATTAGAGTCGAGGCCACTCATAGTGACCCTATATACAGCAGAATGAAACACTCCCCAACACTATGCCACACCTGGTACTTTGTTAGTTCTCTGCTCTTCATAGGGTTTTTGGTGGCTGATTGTTTCTAGAGTGTTTTATAAGTGGACTGCAGGGTCCTTGTCACGTTTTTGTGGTGCTGGGGATGGAACCTAGGGCCTGGGAGCATGCAGAGCAAGCACTCTACCAACTGAGCTAAACCCCAGCCTGCAACACATTAGATATACAAAAAATCAGAAGTCATCCCTGTCCTCCAAGACATAACATTATAGGTGAGTTAATGGTGAGTCATGGAATGCACCCATGTATGCATGCATTTAAAGTTATGTATACGTCTGAAAAGATGCACTGCATGGCATATTGGGAGCCCAGCTTCTGCCTTTTCTCTTTTCATCTTGGTTTTTCCCACAGCACTGTAGCAGAGCAGTCAGGAGCACAGACTCTGACAAATCATGTCTACATACAATTCCCAGCTCCCCTACAAGTGACTGTGGCCTTGAATTAATTACTTGATTCTGTGCCTCACAGAAATGAATGTGTAAAATGTGGGCGATATAGTAACTACCCGATACCTCTGCTAAGAAGATTGAGTTAATTCACATAAAGCACTTGTAACATGGTAAGAACTAAGTAGTATTAGCCGTAGTAGCTCTGATGGTAGGAGACCTTTTTGAAAATGGAATCAAACAGTTAAATTATTCTCAAAGTAATGAACAGAGAAATTGTTGGGATTTCCTGTTCAATTTTGCTAAATATTCCTAGGTCAGGAGGTAAGTGCCTCATTTCCTTGCTGATCCCTCCGGAAAACACTTAGGGAAAGGGAAGACTTCAAGAGCGGAGGGGGATCCTCTATAGGACCTCCTGGAGTCATGGTGACTAATTGGGGGAAAAGGTCCTCAGCGTCAATATTGTAGAGAAGGACAGAGGATCATACTGAATGAAGAGATGGATATGAAAAGAACTCCTGCAGAGATGGCTCCAGAGCATCATAAGAAGTAGTGAGGGCTGGAGATTGTCCTTTGAGTGGCAGGAGGTGAGTTGTGCTGAGGGCAGAGTTCTGTTATTAGGGGGAAGTTGTTTTAGTTCCATGTGAATCATTTGAGTCTGGGTAAGTAAAGCTCAATCAGTATGAACTTTCCAAGCAACTATGTTTTAAAAAACACTGTTATAGAAAATTTTAACACATCTACAAAGCCAAGAGAATATAGTAAAATGGGTTCTAATATACCCAACATCCATCTTCAGTAAGTATATTTCATTTATACCCTTATCCACTGTCTCCCACTACTCCTTTGGACTTTTAATTTTTTATTGTCTATAAATATTAAAATATAAGTGCATAAATGTTGAATTAATAAACAAGGTTCACCCAATGTTTTAAAGTCTTGTAAGCTGATTAAATCATAAACATGTTGAATCAGTTTTAGAAAACAAATAAGAATAGGCATTTACATAGGTTTGAAAGTAAATTATGATAATAATAATAATAGTAGTAATAATAATAATAAACCTTTTCAATATATTCAATGGCTATTGCTTTTTAGGGTTTAAAAAAATAAACCAAAAACAGCATTATCAAATAACTATATGTTTCAGTCTTAATATTTTAAAGAATAATATATTAGTCCATGCCAAACCTGCCAGTTACATGAAAGTACCTTATATATGTAATCATTTCTGAAGTGGGAACAAAACAATTCTGATATGAGAACCAATAAAAAACCCTAAACCATGCCTAACAAATCTTCATCCAATGCTTATAACTGAAATGCAAATTTCCAAAACAATATGCAAACCCATTGGCACCAGAATCAGCCGTCACATAAGTTCTTTGGAACAGACAATAATGTGCCCCTAATTCCCTTCTCTTTGCAAGTCATAGTATTTCTATGAATTCATTCATTATCCAGTAAGAATGTATACACCCCCCCCCAAAAAAAAGAAGTTAAAGGAGAGGGTCTTTGTGCCCTTAGGAATTCTATGTTCAACTTTTCTGTGTAAAGCTATAAGGCATTAATAATAGTATGTTAAAACAACCATTGACTTTTTGAATCAAACCTCAAACATGGCATCATTTCATCTATGAAAAGATTAGTAAACATCTCTCAAAGATAATGACTTTTTTCTTTTAACATAACAAAAATATCATTACCTCAGTGAAACCAATTAACAGCATTTCCTGAGTATCACCTGTGAGCACTTATATTTCTGAGAGGATTTTCACAGCTGGTCTAACACACCTTTCCTGATTATCCTTTGCCTCCAGCCAGTTGGATCTGCTCTTTGGTCATCTTCCTACTTTAAAAACTCAGGCCCTATCCTCCTTAAATTTGGCACTTTGGTCTAACATGTTGGACATGAGTCCCCTTGTCCCTCTGTTACTGGACATTTGTGGGGAGCGAAGATTGCGGGGAGCACAGAGAGGCTGGTCCAGAGCATGGGTCCAGGAATTTGGCACATAACCCTGGTCATTGTATCCTTTGTATAAATGAATTTATCTATGACACACAAGTTACAGTACAGAGTATAGACAAGGTTTATTAAAAGATAGTATATCATTTAGAAATAATTACAGAGGAGGCTGAGGCACCTGTAGAAGCTTAGGTAAATCTGGAAAGGAACTCGAAATAAATTGGGTTCCCTGGGTGAGTCTACATAAGAATATTTCTGTTTCCCAGGGAATGGTAAAGTCAAAGAAAACAGAGTTATGCAGGCTTCTAGAGGGGAAAGTACCTTAGACAAAGAAGATCATAGGCTTGAGAGAAGCCTATGGAGAAGCATGCATGTGGTTGCTAGAGAAAGAAAAGAAGAGCAAAGGGCAAGAAGTGGAGAGAAAAGAGGGTGAAAAAAGGGAAAGAGAGAGCCCTGCCCATTACTCTTAGTTTTATTCAAACTAGGGCATGATCAGAGTGACATCAGCCCTAGGTACTCAGCTCTGGGCACTCAGTGGAACTGAGACTGAATCTTTGTTTTGTAAGTGGATCAATGGCTTGGATTAGAGTGTGGAGTCCATTAGAAAATGTCTTTTCAATGTCCTCAGAGACACACATGGCTTCATTCATCATGGCAGGAGTCGATTTCAATCCCCTTTTCCTCCATATTGCCTGCTAACACCTAAACCAACCTGCCTGTCATCTCTACCCCCATCATGGTGTTGTGCCTGAGAAGGGGATCTAAGGACAGAGGGTTATGCCACCATCTAAGGCTGCCCTGTGGGTGTGCAGGAGCAGTTGGGGGTGCAACAAGGGTGAAAGAGGAGGTATAAGGGGCCACAATAACACGTTAGAGTGGACACATTGCCAGAGCCCACTTTGTGGTTGTTATTAGTTGCCATCAAGTCAGGTCCAACTCATAGCGACCCTCATAGGGTTTTCAGTGGCTAATTGTTTCAGGATTGTTTCGAGAGTGAGCTGCTGCATCTTTCTCCCATTTTTGCGATACTGGTGTTCCAACATGAGTCCTCAGAAAGTGTGGAGCAGTACTCTGCCAACTGAGCTAAACCCCAGCCCAGAGCCTACTTTGGGTAGATTCCAGTGATTAAAAAACAAACAAACAACAACAACAAAAAAGGGGGATTTTCTTAGGCATCAGTCAGACCCTGGGATCAGGAGAACCTGGAACAGGAAAGTCTCTGGGGACTTAGAGAAGGCCAACCCATGTTCCTTGACACCAGCAGCCTGTGAGGCCTGAGTGCCACTAACCACAGCACCTATGACAGGGGTCTTTCAGTTCATGAAGCTCCTTTGTCACACATGCTTTCTTGGCAAGTCCCAGAGGCCACTAATGCAGAGTGGATCACTGATACTGGTTAAGTGACGCACCCATGGTCCCACACCTTGCAGGGCAGAGCCACACCAAGAAGTCTTTTGTCACCAAACCTGGGTTCGTTCCACATGAAGACCCCACACCCTATACCCTGGGTTGCAGCCTGTGACCTAACAATGATAATGGCAAAACCAACTACTCAGATGTAGCAAGTCCCTGTGCCAAGCATTTTCCATTATTAACTCACTTGATCATCTAAAAACTTAGTGAACTAGGAATATTAATTCCTAAATTATAGATAAGGACACTCAGACACAGAGAAGTTAGGTAACCTGCCCAATGTCACATTGTTAGAAAAGATTTGAGTGGGAAAACAAACCTGAAAATCAATAAAACTTAAAGCCTTGCACTTTGATAAAATGGAAAAAAAAAAAAAAAAAAGAAGCCTTTTTCTTTGTGAGAAAAACAAAAAACCTACAGCAATTGAAAGTTAGATCTGATTGTCTCTGAAACAGTCTGAACTCCAGTTTAGACTTGTCTTCTCCGGTCTTAAGGACACAGAGCACCACAAAGAAGTGGACCAGGTGAAGAAGGCAGCGGGTCAGGGAGGAGCTCTGACAACCTTTGGAAGGTTTCCTGCTGACAACATCATGCCCATTGCCTTGGATCAAACTGGGGGAGGATCTAGAATGAGTCATCCCTGCCAGTGCCCCTGACAGCGCTTAGCCTTTAGGAAACACGCAGAAAGGCTCAGTGGTTAGCTCCCAAACTATTCCCCTTGAATGGAAAAAGAAATGAGTGTCCTTGGTACCTTATACCCTTAGAAAATGAGGGCTGCCACATCCATGATTGTGACTGACACTCTGAGGGCCGCAGTCTTCATGCACATCTGCTATCACCGGTCACCTTGTTCTGATTCTGAACTTTGCTATCCTCGCAGCTTGATGCCAGGCACTTTGTCTTACTGTGATGTGGTGTGGGTGGAAGGAAATACTGCTTTACTACAAGAGAAGCTAGTCATTCATTTTTAAGTAGAAACTTTGAAAATTAAAGCTGACAGTGGCGTTTGGTAGTCTGAGGCTGGCAGGCTCCAGGAAGGCCTGGCTGTGCCGTGTGCTGCAGGCCTGTTTCTCCGAGATCCGAGATCCGTCCTGGGCGTATTTGCATGTGATGTGAGCTCGGATTTGTCTTTGGCTTCTTGTATGGTTTGGGATGAGACCCTTGCGTCCCAGGGGAGGGGGGCAGGTGTTGCTCCAGTCGAGCGAATGGAACCAAATTACAGGCCCGTCTGTCACCTCCTCTGGGAGAAGGCGGAGGGAGGGAGGGGGACTAGAGCCAGGGAGGGGACGGAGGGGGAGGGGAGAGGCCAGTGGGGACAAGAAGGGAGAGACCGCTGCCAGCTCCCGCCTGCCCGGAAGCCTGTCCCTCGCCTGGGGATGCCGCGGCGCCAGCCCGGCCCCGGGACGCTGGCGAGCGACCGCACGGAGCAGCGCTGGCCCACGACCCTGCGTCTGGCTCCTGACCCGCAGCGTCCACACGGCGCCCGCCAGCCCATCACACTGGAATTGGCTTTCGCTGAATTGACCGATCTATTTTCTGACTGCAGCCTTGTGGACTGTGTCTCTATTTTGCTGCAAACAGAAGCATCTAATAGATCCATTTTCCTTCGTCTTTTAGTGTAGAATAATGGCTTGCTCTCTCTCACACACAGGTTCAGCACGTGAAGACGCGCGCAGGGCACCACCGTGACCTCGGCCCCCAGTGGGCGCAGCCCTTGCTCCTCTACAGTGATTTGTCGGTCAGCTAGAGAGGGTGACCACCAGTACTGCAATGGTGGTGCCTGCAGCGTCCTTAACCTTGGGAAGTTACTTTGAAGCAGCCAGACATAACAAGAGAAAGATGAACACTGCTGCCCGGGGTGATCTCCAGAGATCGTCCTTCTGCTGAAGGTCCCAGTGGAGCAGAACAATGTTATTTTGAGCTACCAGAGAAAAATACAAACAGATAATGGGGGTCCTGTGCAGAAAACGGAGGACAGGAATAATAAATTGCCATCATTTTGCTTTCTCTTGTAGATGGAGGGGTACAAAGCATAGAGGAGAGAATGGAGGAGAAAAAGATCTCAAACCAGACGGGGAGCGGTTCAAATGAGGAAAAGCTCTTGTCAAATTCTCCAGACTTACATGGAGGAAGCAGGGTTTCACACGCCTTATTCTTTCTCCCTGCCTCTGGGGTGGGAAAGGTTAAAGAAATTGTCAGCTCCTACTAGCTCTTTCAGTAAGAAAAGAACTGAGGCATAGAGTGACGATGCACTGCAGGTCCAAGAAGAGACAAATTTCTTCTCTTTTTCTTTAACAATAAAATGATTGACAGAGGTAATTCCCCATGTGAGAAGAAAAAAAAGCATTGCTGGTAGATAATGGGGCCTGCTTAGAAGTGGCTGACAGGACTCTGGCCATCTGATGTCAAGTGATAACTGAGAAGTGAAAAATTAATTCCATTATCCAGCTGTTATTGCTACAAGGTACCAAATACCCAGATGTTTCCAAACATCTGGATATTTGACAGTATGTTTTTAACAATATATGCAGATGTTTGATATTGTGTAGACAAAGACCAAACCTAGACATGGAAAAGAAAAATCATAACTGGGAGAGGGATGCCAAAAATTGGTTAAAAAGAGGACAAGAAGGGGAATTGAATAGGGTTGGGGGAGGGAAAGGAGGCAATAAAGAAAAATAATAGCAGTGGGAGGAGGGTCATGAGAGGGTAAGGGAGAAGTTAACATGAGCAATGCACAGTGAAATGTGTGTATGGCAATATAATGAGACTCAATAGGTTGTACATTAAAAATTACTAATAAGGCTAAAAAATAAAAACTGAAAAAAAAATTTAAAGAAAGAAAAATAATACGTGAAGGAACGTAGAAAAACAAAAGCAAGTACATTTTCAAAAGCAGAACAACTTCCTATTGCTTAATAGCCCATACTTTGGCTACATTCTTACCTGGCTCCCTGCAAACCATTTCTGTTTGTCCAGTTCTGAGTGATGGGGGAGATGGTGTAAGAAAGGGAACAGGAAGAGAAGCTCAGGAGGAAATCTATCTTTGGCCCAGGCATTAAGCTTCACCAGGGAGGGTAGATATGGGTTTTGGAAGAGGTGGGACTACAAAGTAGAAAAGTGATTAACATATTGGGGCATGCACCCCCTCCCACACACAAATGAAAAGTCAATTCCAGTCCAGCATAGACGTGTTTAACAAAGCACTGCAATATCTTGATTAGTCAACTTTGTTTCCAGTTATCCATCAGGAGCCTGAGCATAGTATAGACAGAGCCAGTGATGGTGTAACAGAAGGAAAAGGGTAATTGAGTGGGGGAAGGTTGCACTGTTTGGTGACAGATTTAGGGGAGGGGACATGATGTGACTGAGGTGATGGTGAGAGTAAGTGTTAGGCTTTCAGAACAGCCCACAAAGGCTCCTGTAATTCCCAAGCTGTCTGTTATCTATGAAATGCAAATCAGGAGGGGAGTGACATCATGTTGGATTATGGCCACAGGGAGTAATTATTTAGACATTAAAGGCTATTGAAGGGAGTGGTTGACAATATTAATGATGTCCAGATGGACAGAGTATGATGCTAAAATTATTTCCTAGTACAAAGAACAGGGGAATGTTTTATCAGGTTTATTCTTCTATCCGACAGTCTATCTCTTAGAGGTTTGCCCCTCAGAGCTGGTGACACTGAGAGATGACCTCTGGAATAGAAGCACAGTACAGTTTGCAGAAGGAGCCACATTCTCTAGCTCCACAATATGCAAAACATTCACACAATAATAATGATGATAAAAAGAAGAGATTATCTGGGAAAGGTGTGGGTGACATGCTGGTGACTGAAAATCCTTCCCTCTCAATACCCCCTCCCCCCATTCTGCCTTTCTCCCCTGCCCCTCCTCCCCCATACAGCAGCACACAGGAACTTGTTGCTTTTCACAGCATCACTCCCAACACTAATGCAGACACCTCATGGTTCCAATTGGCTACAGCACCACAGGTAGTAGCATTCTCAGCACTATAGGAAAAGAAATGCAGCCTGGCCAAAACCACAGTGGGGACAAAAAAGGAGGAAGCCACATCCCAGGGGCCAAAGTGGCAAAGATTCACAGGCCATAGAAGCTAAAAGAAAAACAATTTCAGGAAGAAGATCTGGAAGCCAAGTTCCCTGATGTGGACAGGAGCCTGACGATGCTGCTGGGTTCTGCTCTCATCACAGAGCAGGTCCCTGGGATTTGAGTTGGGAGTTCACTGGGGCTCCAAACCTAATGCTCAACTATTTGGCTTGGGTGAGAATGAATGATCCAGCCAGAAGAGACCAAAAAGCCTCTCTGACTATTTGTGGGTTTCCTCCATAAATGGAAAATACCAGGGCACAGCTAATGCCTTGGCTTCTTACATCAGAAAGTCAGTAAATTGATAAAGAAAGGATGAGTCAGAAAGTGAATTGGTAATTCCAAAGATGCTTTCAAAGATTCTCCTCACCTTTACTCCCTTAAGGTGGTGCTTTACAATACCAATACATAAGACTCTTGGTCAGGGTTATTTTATAGAGACTATGATTTTCTGATCTGCAGTTGTACCACTGTGACATCTGATCCCGCCAGACTTGGAAGCTAAGCAGGGCCGGGCCTGGTTAGTACTTGGATGGGAGACCTCCTGGGAATACCAGGTGCCATAGGCTTGAGAGAAGGACCTGGCAACCCACTCCCAGAAAACAATCAGTCATTGGAAACCTTATGAATAGCAGAGAAGCACTGACAATAGTGTTTCATCTGTTGTACATAGGTTCACTATGAGTCAGACACCGACTTGATGGCACCTAACAACAACAATTGTAAAAGAAACAAACAATTTTAACACAAGCCAGTAAATATTTTGCAGAAAGTACTTAAGACTTTGGTGTTTAGAAACATGAAGGGAAACTGTCAATAGTTCATATAGAAGGCAGCACAGCATTATGGTTTCAATTAAGGGTTGACAATACTCATGATATGAAAATTATGTAAAATTCAGATTTCAGTATACATAGAATTTTATTGTCTACAGCCATACCACCTTGGCATCCAGTCCTGTCTGATCTCAGAATCTAAGCAGGGTTGGGCCTGGTTAATCCTTAGTTGGGAGACTGTATGGGAATACCTGGTGGTGTAGGCTTGGGAGAAGGACCCAATAGCCCACTCCCAAAACAATCAGACATCAAAAACCCTGTGAAGAGCAGAGAAGCATGGACATAGAGCCAGGCATAACACAGCATCAGGTAATCTTTTGCTCTGTTGTACTTAGGGTTGCTATGAGTTGGATCCAACTCAATGGCACCTAACAATATCAGCAAGAGTTTTATTGGAACATAGATGTACTCACTTGTTTTTGTGTTGCTTATGATTGGTCTTGAGCTACAGTGGCTGAATTGAGCAGTTCCACAGAGACTTTACAGTCCACAAAACTTATAATTACTACTATCTGGCGGCGCTTTAGGAAAAGTGTGCCAAACCTTGATTTAGAGAAAGAGCTCTAGCATCCCAGTGTTACTACTACTTGCTAGCTGTGAGACTTGGAGTAAGTTATTTAACTTTCTTTATGATGATTTCATCATCTATAAAAAGGGTACAATAATTATATCTTCCTTGAAGGCCTTGTGAAAGAAATAAAGTGTTTAGAATATGGCTTAGAAAGTATCTAGATTACATACAGTTTTCAAAACTCAACAGTAAGATAATACAAAACCCAAATAAAAACCAGGCAAAAGATTTAAAAAGCCACTTCAGCAAAGATGAGATATGGATGGCAAGTAGCACATGCAGAGCTGTTTGGTACTATTACTTATTGTTGCTGTTGTTGGGTGCCATCAAGTCGTGTCCGACTCATAGTGACCCTCACAGGGTTTTCAATGGCAGATTGTTTCAGGATTGTCTTAAGGAATGGATTGCCACGTCCTTCTCCCATTTTTTGCGGGGCTGGGAATCGAACTCGGAACTTCAAATTCTACAGAGCGGCGCTCTACCAACTGAGCTAAATCCCAAACCCATTACTTATTAGGGAAATGCAAATAAAACTTATAATGAGATGTTGCTACACAACTCTTGGAGTAATTAAAGGAGAAAAACAAAAACCAACTTATATTATCAAATGCTGGCAAGAATACTGAACACCTGGAATGGTGTTCATGGTACATGGTACAGTCACCTTAAACAATTTGGCAGGGTCCTTCCTATGCTCTTCAAAGTGTCTTTTCTTACTTCTGTGTGCCATCCATGTGCTATAATCATTCACCTGGACTCCTCAGGTCTTATCACATTACTTTTGTGCATAGACAGTTATTCAAATTCATGTTTTTGTGATGAGATGAGCACCGGAAAGTTTTATTCTGCCATTGTGCTGATATCACTCTCAGTATAAATTAATTTGACTTTACAATTAAGAAAGATAATTCAGAAAATAGGTAATCACTACTAAAATAACTCTAAGTAGAATCCTCGAGACATTATATTAATAAAGATATTTTCATTAAAAAGTCAAGAAAAAGGAAAAAATTAGTGATCAATACAATCTTTTGGAATAAAATAATGTAATTCATGAAGGAAAAGTGAATAGAAAGATTAGAAATTACAGACAGGCACTCTTTCATGACACTTTCCAAAAATATGGAACATATATAAGAGGAATGATAAATCATATGGAGATTCATGTCAGGAAATCAAAATAGTAATTCTAGGGAGAAAAAACAATAAAATAAACAAAGAGGAAAAAAATTCTTTTTTTTTTCCGGTACTGGGGGTTAAACCCATGGCCTCGCAATTGCATGCTCCACAAGTGCTGGACCACTAAGTTGCACCCTCAACCCATTTATTTATTTATTTATTTATTTTTGAGATAGGGTCTCGCTGAGTTACGCAGACTGCCTCTGGTCTCGAACTTGCTATCCTCCTGCCTCTGCCTCCCGAGCCACTGGGATTACAGGCATGTAGCACCGCGCCCGACTAGGAAAAAATTCTTAAGTAGTAAATGCAATAAGAATTCTTCATACATAAAAGGGTATGCCATTATTCAAAGTGAAAAGGCATTGGTATATGTATTATGTCTGCTTCAGTTTCCTCATTTGAAAGTGTGGGAAACAATTACCTTACAGGGTTTTTATGTATTCTAATACGTATAAAGTACATTGAACAATGTCTGACATATAGTAAGTGCTTAGTAAATTTTATTTCATTGTTATAATTATGTTATTATTAACAAGATGAATGCAGAAACATTCACATGTAAGCATGTTATTAGGAAAGCTTAGGACTTAAAAGATAAAGACAAAAATTTAAGAGTTTTATTTAAGGGGTAAAAGCGTACAAAAGAATATGATTTACATTGATATCAGCAACACATTATGCCAAAGGAAAAGAAAGCAGTATCTTCAAAATCTTGAGTGAAAGCCCACCAGAAAATTAAATACCTTGGAATCAATCTAACCAAAGACCCTTCAGATCTCTACAAGGAAAATTTCAAAACATTAAAGAAAGAAATAGCAGAGGACACTAAAAAATGGAAAGACCTCCCCTGCTCCTCGATAGGGAGAATGAATATAGTAAAAATGGCTATCCTACCAAAAGCAATCTATAGATTTAATGCAATACCCATTAAAATTCCACTGACTGACTTTACAGAAATAGAAAAAATGATCCAGAAATTCATATGGAACACAAAAGATCACGTATAGCCAAAACACTTTTAAGTTGCAAATCTAATGCAGGTGGAATCACAATCCCTGACTTCAAGTTATACCATAGGGCAGTGGTTGCAAAAACAGCTTGGTAGTGGCATAAAAATAGGCCCAAAGACATCTGGAACAGAATAGAAGACCCAGGAATACCTCAACACACCCATAGCCACCTGATTTTTGACAAAGGAGCAAAGCAAGTAAACTGGAAAAAGGACAGCCTTTTCAATAAATGGTGCTGGGAAACATGGTCATCCACATGCAGAAAAATGAAAGCTCACCTGCATCTCTCAATATACATGAGAGTTAACTCAAAATGAATAAAAGATCTCAACATAAAACCAGAAACTTTAAAACTTATAGAAGGCAAGATAGGCAATACACTCCATCATATAGGCATAGGAAAGTATTTCCTTAATAGGACTCCAACTGCTCAAGAAATTGCCACAAGAATAGATAAATGGGATTGCACGAAATTAAAAAGCTTCTGCACAGCAAAAGAAACAATTAACAGAGTCAAGGAAACCCCCACAGAATGGGAAAAAAAATCTTCACATTTTATACATCAGAATTTATAAAGAACTCAAGAAAAAAGCTCCCAAAAAACAAATAACCCAATACACAAATGGGCAAAGGAACTGAGTAGACAGTTCTCAAATAAAGAGGTCCGTAAAGCCATGAAACACATGAAAAAATGCTCAATATCCCTAGACATTAGGCAAATGCAAATTAAAATAACTCTGAGATTTCACCTTACACCAGTAAGAATGGCCAAGATCAATAAAACAATAACAACAAATGCTGGCGAGGTTGTGGGGAAAAGGGAACACTCTTACATTGTTGGTGGAGCTGTAAATTGCTCCAACCACTGTGGAAATCAATATGGAGGTATCTTAAAAAGCTGAAAATAGATCTACTGTATGATCTAGCTATAACACTATTGGGAATTTACCCAAAGGGAGATGAGTCATCATACCACAGAGACATCTACACCTCCATATTCAATGCAGCACTTTTTGCAATAGCAAGGATATGGAATCAACCAAAGTGCCCTTCAACGGAAGAATGGATAAAAAAACTATGGTACATATACACGATGGAATACTACTCAGCAATCAAGAAAAATGAAATAGGGTCATTCGCAGCAAAACGGATGGAATTAGAGAAAATTATTTTAAGTGAACGAACCCAAGCTCAGAAAGAGAAACCCACATGTTCTCCCTCATATGTGGGAGCTGAATCAAAATTATAAGAAGGAAAAATCCTATTAAAATGTCGGATCAAAATAAAAGGAAAAAAAAAGCTAAGAATAGTGTTAATATAAATGGTCTAGAAAATGCATGCAATTGTTCTGATAAGATAAAAACAAAGTTCACTACAGGAAAAGTTTCTATCTTAAACAGAACTGGAACCCAAGGACATATAGAAAAATATTACCAAGTAAATGACAGAGAAGACTTAGATGGGGAGGGTGGGATGGGGCAGAAGCATACAAGAGGGTAAAGGGGGAACCTATATGAATAATGTATATCAAAGTGCATATATGGAAATTTTACAATGAAAAGCATGTCAGAATGAATCACATTAAGCTGTGCATTAAAAATTTCCAATAAAAAAATCTTGAGTGTAAATGATTTTGAAATTGGAGTTTTATACCCAGCCAAGATATCAAAGAAGAGTGAAGACAAATTGAAGCCATTTTGAAACATGAATGACCTCAGTAAATTTGTCTCTCCTCTACCCTTCTTAGTAAATTATTTACTGAGGGAAAAAAATGAAGGCTTATAAACAAAATCCAAGATAATATAAAATCCATAGGTGAATACGTCCTATTTAGGAGCATAAAGAAATAAAGTCTCAGGTTGACAATGGTATAGTCAACCTAGAAAGCAAATTGTCCAGTTTGGAGGAGAAAGATAGGTGGTATCAGAATGGATGTCTCTAATTATAAAAGGGATTCTATATACTTGAGATTTGAGGGAATATAAACTTGAGAATATGCTAAAGTAATCTGAAACATCATTAGAAACATAAGGAAAAATACAAAGATTCTTGAAAATGTCAAAATGCTAATATGAAACAGCTAGTCTAAATGAATCTATTCTGAAAAAAAAATGTGTTAGAAAGGTATGGCCCAGATAGGAAACACTAAAAAGTGACAAAAGAATTAGCAATGAATATATTGCAAAAGAGGAGTACCTATGTATCTTTGCTGTTTAGAAACATTTCCTTTGACAGACACAGAGGTCGAGACCTTGGAAGTATAATACAATATACCACTGAACTTTGCTGAAAGTAATAGTTGCCTGATCATAAAATCTAAATGTTGTTTGTAGTTTGTTTTTCACTTTTTATTTTGAAAAATTTGGGGTACACAATAAAGTATTGTATAGCACAGTGAACCTTTATATGCTCATCATCCGTCCTCAACTGCAATCCATCTCATTGCCAGTTTTGTTTCATTTATACTTCCCCCTTCCTTCCTTTTCCCACTCCCTGTAATATTGGAAAATATATCCGAGTCATTATATCATTACATTCATAAGTAGTTCAGGATTTAGCTCTAAAGGATAGCCTTTCTTCCTTCTTTCTTCTTTCTTTTCTTTTCTTTTCTTATCTTTCTTTCTTTCTTTCTTTCTTTTTTTTTTTTCTGTGCTAAGGAAGTTGACCCTAGGGCCTCCACACCTGCTAGGCAAGTGCTATACCACTGAACTGCACCCAAATCTGTTATTTTATTTTTTATTTTGGGAGAACTCACTAAATTGCATAGGCTACCTCTGGCCTCAAACTTCTGAGCCTCTTGCCTATGGTTCCTGGCTTAAATAATAGTCTTTCAAGTAAATTCTATATATTTTGGTATGTGGTATAATTATGATCTTAAGTGTCCTCCAAAGTATCAGGTGTGAAAGGCTGGGTCTCTAGCCTGTGGTGCTATTGAGAGGTGGTGGAACCTTTAGGAAGTAGGGAGGACCTAGCAGAAGGAAATCAGGTCATTAGGGGTATGCTCTGAAGGAGATATTGGGACCTCAGCTCTTTCCTCTCTCTTTCCTTCCCACTGCCATGAGGTGAATAGATCTCTACCAAGCATTCCTATCATGATGAATTATGTTGCTACAGGATCAAAGCAAAGGGATCAAGCAACCATGACGTGAAACTTCTGAAACTCTGAGCCAAAATAAGCCTCTCTTTTTTATAAGTTGATTACTTCAGGTATTTAGCCACAGGAATGGAAAACTGACTAACATAGTGTACTCGCCTCTTAAGTCTCTTTTAATCTGTAGGATTTCTCTCCACTCTTGTATTTTTACTTATTTATTTATTTTTGAAGAAACTAAATTGTTTTTCCTGTTGAGTTTCTCCAAGTCTGGATTTTTTCTAATTATATCTCCATTGCTCTCCTTTGTCTTTTGCATTTTCCATAAATTGGTAAGTCAATCTAGAAACGTGATCAGATTCTAACTTGAATTCTTGGCAAGGCTGATTCATAGGTAGTGATAAGTGCTTCTCTCAGGAGCCTCATAATGTCTAGTTGATCCTCTTTTTTCCCATACTAGGAGCCACTGATGGTACTTACATAGGTTCATTAATCCATTAGTAATTATACATTATTTTTTAATTCTATAATTCATTCTTCATTTAGTTTTTGGACTTTTCTATAAAGATAAGCTTCCTGTCACCCATCATTTGATTAACCTGAGGTGCAGCTCAAATAGAAAGGGGATAAACTGTTAGTTAATTTCCTTTATTTACTGTTGTCATTAATGAGTTGATTCTTTGGTGTCCTCCAAAGGCAACTTAGAAGATTTCTAATGTGTTTATAAAACTGTGGAATTAAAGTAACTGATATGTTTCCATCTGTGGCAGGTATTATTCTTATTGATGCTCAAATTGCCTCATCCTTGGCCACTGAGAACCTTTTTAAGTTGGCTTCTAGATCCCTTTGACATGATCCTAGTGTTTCAGAATATTCTTGCTTTTGATATGACAAGATGTTCCCAGATCCTCTTGTACATTTCCTTCCCTAGATCTAAAATTAGCCATTTTTCTAAGGTACTCTAGTTCTTTTGGTGCACCGTGGGGTGGGAATATTTTTGCTTGCTTGTTTTCTTCAGGATAAATGATTACTTCCCATTCAAATTTAAGAGGTTTTAGTTGCTCTTTTTGACTTCATATCTCTGTCTCCTTTCTTCCACACTGAATATGACAGTTCTTAATGACACCAATTACTTATTTTTCTTATCCTATATAAAGGCACAAAACAATCTGAAGAATAATAGAAAAAAATTACTGAGAAAAATATAACTGGAAGTCTATGATATGTTTCTGGCAGTTCTTTCTGTCTTAGAGTGTATACCACTAGGAATACATAGTCATATTTATTGTATTTTAGGATTACTTAAAATAGTTTTTCTATGTGTGGTAATGCCATCAGCCAGATTTATAGTCAGAATCATTTCTTTCTTTTCTTTTTTTTTTTTTCCAATTTTCAGGATTGCTTTTAAAATTTAACTTTGCTTTGGTATTGCATAGGCTATTTCCATAGGTCAAAAGCTGTATCTATTGAGTTAAAAAATTCACTTTGTAATTCTATCATAACTTCCTCTCTATTTCCTCCTTCTCTCCACAAAAACTTAATAGTTTGTCCTTTTTTATATAACCAAGTATATCTGTGATACATATACATAGAAGTATTATTGTACTTTTTTATTGCACTTCACAGATACACAATTTTTACAAATTGAAGATTTGCAACAACTCTGTGTCAAGCAAGTTAACAGTGGCATTTTTCCAACACCATAAATGATTGTTAGCACTTTTTTTTTAGCAACAATGTATTTTTAAATTAAGGTATGTGTTTTGCTTCTTCAACATGATATTATTGCACATTTAATAGTCTATGGTATAGCGTAAACATAATTATAAGCACTAGGAAAATAAAACTCAATTAAATGATGCACTCTGTTGTGATATTGACTTTACTGCAGTGGTCCAAAACTGAATTTACAATATTTCCGATATATGCTTGTGTATGTATATATATATGTGTGAATGTGTATCGCATATACATGTGTATTCATGTCTCTCATTTTCTTAGATAAATAATAGCTTGCTATATGTATTTCTATTTATACTATGTTTCATTTAATATATCTTAGAAATAATTTAATAACAGCATGCAGAAATATTCACATTCCTTTAAAAATATTTTAAAACATGTGAATTATACAATTTGCTCCATTTTGATATATATGTAAGTCACAATCAAGATAACAGTTGCTATTATATATATGTATGTATATGTTCAAGTCTATTTCATGTATTGCTTTTTAACTTTTAGAATAAAGCTATCACCGAGAGAAGATTTAATAATAGTTATAAAACTTAACATTTTCAAACTTGGTAATGTAAAAGTATAGTTGATTGTAATCAAGGGATGGATAAAAAATAAGGGAGAAAGGTAGAAAGAAGTATGTTGTTGGTGTTAGGTGCCATCGAGTCGGTATCTGACTCATAGCGACCCTCATAGGGTTTTCAATGGCTGACTGTTTCAGGATTGCCTTGGGAGTGTATTGCCAGGCCCTTCTCCCATTTTTGTGGTGCTAGAAATTGAACTCGGGACCTCAGAGACTGCAGTGCAGTGGTCTACCAACTGAGCCAAATCCCAGCCCAGAAAGAAGTATAGGGTTTTTAATATCTTCACTTTATAAAGTGAGAAATTGAGCCAGGCATGGTGGCATATGCCTGTAATTTCAGTGACCTGGGAGGCAGAGGCAAGAGGATCTTAAGTTTGAGACCAGAGGCAGCCTACACAACTTAGTGAGGCCCTGTCTCAAAATAAAAAAGTAAAAGATGGCCTGGGGGTGCAGGCCATTGGCAGAGTGCTTGCAAAGTATTGGAGAGGCCCTGAGTTCAGCCCCAAAGTAAAAAAAAAAAAAAACACTGTCCATGGTGATAATCGTTTCCGGCTTAGACGGTAGAAGGAACCATCATAGGAATTAAACACAGAAACAATTGCCCAGAGGAGCCTTTTTGAAAGCAGACATGGGTGGAGGGTGAGAGCTTGCGGCCCACGGTGGCTGTAGATGGCTGAGGGTAAGTCCCAAAGCCTTCATTCCCGAGTCCTGTGTGCTGAAAAATGCTCTACCCTACTTGACTTTTCTGATATTTGTTACTGGGAGTGACCACATACTTATTCCAAGAAAAAGGATTATGTTTGTAAACATTAGCCTGGAACAAGGAAGGTGTTGGTCTGGGGATTTAAATCATTGTGAAAGACAAGACCACGCAAGGTGAACCAGATATAGGAGGGAAGAAAGAAGGAGAAGAGTAGGGAACAAATAGAAAAAAGGAGAGAAATGCCCAGCAGGAATGAAGGAAAAGCTGAGGACTCTTGTGTCTGAGGAGGAATTGTGACAGAACATGAGTTGGGGGGTGGGTTTGCCTTTGGCCAAAGCCTATCCTCTCTTGCCATTCATTGGCCAAAGGACTGGGTTACCCTAGAGTCACCTGCAGAAAAAATCCTGTTCCCATCCACCCAAGGTTGCCGGTGCAAGGTCAGGGGTGTTCTCCTCCAGCCCACCCTTTTACCTTCTTTGGAATAATGCAGAGATCTGGAACCTGTGCTCCAGGTGAGGAGGACGAGGAGGGAGGCAGCGGGAGGAGCTACTTCCATTTTCTCACCTCTCTTAGGCAGCTACCTTGTAACGCTATGCACGGAGTGAGTTAATCATCCATCAGTCTCCACTGAAATAAAGTCTATGTCTTCTCTGAGAAGCAGGTACCTTCCCAGAACTACGGACTACCAGAAATGGCTGGCCCTTGAAAGCTTAAATTGGTCGCCCTAATCAGCTTCTCTTTGGCATAATTCTATTCTCGCAGAGCTCTATGGCAGGTTTGGTCTGCCCGGCCCATACATTTTCCTTTGCTGATTGCCAACATCTCAGTATTCAGCAATTCAGCCAATGTTTATTTGCACTCTGGAGTTATTCTTTAGTAGGAGGGAAGTGAAAAATCTGATAACAGAATTAACTAATAGAAACATGGGCCAAAAGGAAGTAGAATGGAAATATAAATTAAACCCCATGGGTGCCCAAGGAAAAAAGTGACTAATTATAACTGAATCAGGAAATGCCTTTTGGAAATTGTATTTGCCCTGGGCCTCAGTGGGAAGGTTTCAACAGGGAAAGTGGGGAAAAGGCATTCCAAGTGAGAGGAGTGGTGTCAGACAAGGACTGAACTGGAGAGGTTCAGGGTAGGTGGAGTTCTGATCATTCAGGACCTCAAGGCTGCACTCAGGAATTTGGACTTTCTTCTGTAAACAGTGATGGGCCAGGGAAAGTTTCTGAGGAAAAGATGTGATAAGAGACCTGATGATAATGATTGTTTGCTGAGCAATAACTATGACCCAGGCAGCATGCTAAACACTTCACAGGCATTCACTTACTTAGCCTTCACACTGACCCCATGAGGATGGTGACCTTGGACAAGTTTGAGGCTGAATCAGAGGCAGAATGGTTAGGGGAGAGGCAGCAGGGGAGACTATGACTCCAATGATTTAGGCCTCATCCCTTAGCCTTAAAGTTGACTAGCAGTTACAGGGAGAAGTGGGGTGAGAATTCTGAGGGAGAAGGATCAGAGGACTTGGTGGCCAGTTAGCTCCTGGAGTTAAAGGAGGCAAGTGAACACAAGATCTAGAAGGAAAGCCTCCAAGTAAACAATGCTGGCAGACCCTAGTCTTGAGCTGGGCCTCATCCCCAGTCCTTGTCTCAAGAGAGGGGAAATTTTGCCATCAGCTGAAGGCTGAATACAAGACTTGGGGATTCAGGAGAATTACAACAATGAGGAGGTGGCTTACAATTGGTGCAGGTAGGAGACCAGATAGGATTAGAAGCAAGTTAATTAGGAGTAAGGAAAGCAATTCCCTGTGTGAAGCTCCTACCACATGGCTGGCACTGTGCTAGTCACTTCATGGACGTCTCAGTATTAAAAATAGCCCTGCGCCTGAGGCCCCCCTTTACTCTGGAGAAATTGAGGTTCAGAGAGAGCAGGTAACTGGCCTGAGCTCATGTGAGTATTGTATTAAGTACCAGGACTGAGATATGTACCCCAAGTCTATGCTTTTGACTGGTGCAAGCAGCTCCCTAAAAGAGGAAGGTGGATTCTCAAGAGGCTGGCTAGATGAGTCTGCTTAAATTGGGCTCATTCCCGCTTCTAGTGACACATTTGTTAATTGACTCATTCATTTGTTCCTACCCTGAGTATTACTGAGCACCTGTTATGTGGCAGAAACTGGGCTAGGTGCTTAGGATTTAAAAAAAAAATGAAACAACAACAAAAAAAGAAATCATCTCTGTCTTCCAAAGAATATTCTAGAAGTAGAGGCAGACAAGGGAACAGGCAATTATTAGAGTTGGGAAGCTAATGGCTTGTGCAGGTGAGGAGGGAGCTGGAGACTTTCTGAGGTGACCTGAGGGCTCAGTCTGGAAGGAGCAGTGGGTGCTACTCTATGGTGAGGAAGGGAGAAGAGGGCAATGTTCCAGGCAGGAGGGCTGGTGCCATAGACCAGACCAGGCAGAGGAGCAATGAGCCCTGACCTGAGCACTATGAGCAGCTCAGATAGACAAGTGCCAGGGTGAGAGCCAGAAGAGGTGGTGGCTGAGGAAGGGGCAAGAGGATGTTCTACTCTGTTTCACCACCCAGGGGAGCCACAGAAGGGCAGACGCTGAGTAAATGAAGCACGCTCTGGCTGCAGAGGGGAAGAGGCAGGAGGCTAGGAGGCCAGGAGAGGCTGTCACAGTGGCTCAGGACATTGACTGGGGAGTGGTGGCAGGGATGCAGAGGAGGGGCAGGCCTGAGACTTGTCTAAGGGACAACAGGCAGCACTTAGTGAGTGGTCCTGGATAGCCACAAAGGGTCGAATATCCCTGAGGATAACTTCCGTCCTCCGCTGCCCCTCCAGCAGCATCTCCTCTCTTGGCAGCTCCCCATGGTCTCTCACACAAGGCACATGCCCAAGAAAGACCGGAAGTCAGCAGTAGACCTTGGCCAGCTCCTGGGAATTGAGGCTGAGCCTCCAGGGTATTCTGCCCCTAGGAAGCTTTGCATATGCCTGAGGCTCCGTGGGGCCAGTTTGATCAGATAGTTCACATCACCAATGTAATCTATGGGGAGCACTTGTTTTCCCTCTGGCGAGTTGGAGTCTGAGTAGCTGAAGTCACTCACATAAATGTAGCACAGGCACATGACAGGCTCCCACAGACCCTGGGCACCAGCTCACATTAGCTTCCCTGGTACCTGGTCTCACATGCCCCCAGGAGCTCCTCTGCTAGGGAGGCCTAGGAGTTCCAACCTGGTTCTCCTGAACTCTGCCCCAGTGTGTCTTTTCCCTTTGCTGATTTTAATGTATATCCTTTCCGTATAATAACTTGTAACTTTGAGATGATAGCTTTTTTTTT